>JBAIZL010000004.1:49061162-49141162 GCA_036971475.1 Prosapia bicincta
ACCTGAGACCAGTCTGAATTGGGAGGTAGAGGAGAAATGGAGGTTTAACCAGAGCGCAAACTGAGGTAAGTAAGTGAGGCGACTCAGGTGGACTTTCCGGGTTCATGGGTTAGTGCGCAAGTTGTCGTGACGCAGATTTTAAACGTGGAGGACCGCAGCTTCTTAAACAATCTCCTGCGAAAGTTAATAGCGATATTATGATCCCTGTACTTTAAAGTGAAAAAAAGAGACCATCCATTAATACTGTTAAATATTTACCCTAAAATAGTTAACGAACATTCACCATATAATTTTTTTCTAAAAGATTAACTGTTTATGTATCAAGTTACTTCATGTATGCATTTACGTATTTACTTTCTACAACATACCGTTCTAAACGCAAGACAGACATACTGCTCAAAATCACATTCTATCAATCTCTTATCTTTACAAACTATCTGCGATCATTGCTAGAGCGGAACTATGTATGGCCCAGCTTGGTATGATCGTCGTTGGGACAGGTTCTGCCGCGAAGAATTCGATGTGAGACGCCGTACATCTCCTCACGTACTTGGCAGGGACAGCCAAGTACTGCGTAATGTATAGTGCATCATACGCTTCCCTTTTCTAGTTCAAACCTCGTTTACACCACTGTTCCTTCCATCTAAAGAGCAGATCCTTCTTAAACATATGCCACTCCAATTCGTTCCCTCTTTATGAGTGGAATTTTTCATTTTTTAACATCTCTTATTACAGCTTTAATGTTCATTTAAACCTTCCAATTTACACTCGTCAATATTCCACAAATACATGTTTGAAACGCGTCCAGCCATATTCTTTATTTCCAGATAACATCACCTAAAGCTAAACCATACAAAACTTGTAGTTGAATCACGAAAACAAAAACATAAAATAACAGGTCAAGATACTCTTCATCTGGTCATAAGAAGGGATCTCCAGCTATTCCGTCGTGCATGAGAGGAGGGTTACAAAAAGGATATGGGAGGAACAGATAGGATGATAAAACCAACATCCCTTTCAGTGGCGACAATCATGGCTAGCGTGCACGTAAACACAGTAGACATGTTCTTTATTACTCTTGCTAAAAACGTTCTATTTTTATATTTTATTTCTTTAGTGCACTTGGCAACAGGTTTTCTACTTCACGTTTCTACGACTTACGGCTTTAAATGGCCTACACAACGCCGTGTTTTCTATTTGACTCTGCAGTGCATGCAAAGTAACTCCACAAGTGTGTCACTTATCATAATGTTACGCGCTCCGGCATTAAACATTTACTCAGGGTTAACTTTGCATCCAGCCATTACATCGTCATGATTGTTGCAAACAAAGAGCTTCGAATGGAAAGACGAGCCAAGAGCGCCGAAACAATAAAGCTAAACTAGGCACAACTTGTAGTTGAATCACGAAGACAAAAACAGACAAAATAACAGGTCAAGATACTCTTTATCTGGTCATAAGAAGGTATCTTCCAGTTATTCCCTCGTGCATGGGAGGAGGGTTACAAAAAGGATATGAGAGGTACAGATGGGACGATAAAAGCAACATTTCTTTCAGTGGAGATATTCATGGGCCGCATGGGCGTGAACACAGTAGACGTGTTCTTTATTACACTTACTAAAAACGTTAATTTTTATAGTTTTGGTCTAGTACACTTCGAGACCGGTTCACATTTCGCGTTTCTAAGGTCAATTACGACTTTAAATTGCTTACACAACGCCGTGTTTTCTATTGGAGTCTGCAGTGCATGTACATGTTCAGGAACGAACGTCAATACGTATGTTGTCAATACGTTAGCTGTATAAATACTGTTTTTTCATAGTCAATACTTGCAGAAAATACTTTCAAAATACAAACATATATAAAAATAGAACCAACATTTACTTTAGATACAAATAAAAACAAACAGACATAACTCAAGCGTTAATATTAGACATATCACCATAAATAATTCATCTCGCTTAAAATAATGGATATTAAAAAGATTATAGTATTATTAATTATTCGGGTGAAGTTGTTCTAATTAAGAAAAACATTATTGACGATTCTGCTTTTACGTTATCCGTTTTCAAGAAATTGTTACTCGAGACACCTTTGACATGATTTAAGACGTTTCTTTACCGCAACCATTAATGTAAAGTAACTCCAGAAGTGTATCACTCACCATAATGTTACGGGCTCAGGCATTAAAAATTTACTCAGGTTTACTTCGCATTCAGCCATTACGTCGTCATGAGTGTTGCAAACAAGGAGCTTCGAAAGGGGAGACGCACCACGAGTGCCGAAACAATAAAGTTCGCTGTTAAATTTATCCGTTCAATTAAGCCGGCAATGTTCCTTCATTGCACTTCAAATCTGACAAGAAGTTCTCACCTAACTTCCACTTGAATCTCTTTTAATTATCACAATACTCGTATTTAGTCGTACACAGATGCCTATAAAGTTCTGAAGCATGTTTATAATTCTCTATAAAAGAAATTTAATCTTGTCACAATGTGGACCGGAAATTACGGTGGCACTGTCTTCATAGAAATTACAAGTCGTATTTCTTTAAATGTGAAAACAGAGTGCAGCACAGTAGATGTAGCCTTGAATCTGACAGCGCCGTGCTCTACTTGCTACTTAGAGGAAGTAAGATAATGCATTACAGAAACCCGTCCAACACAATCCTGCACTTCCGAGTTTGGATGACACGTAGTCACATAGTTATTTTCTTTACATAAATACACCGTAATTTAAAACAATTTTATTAAATATTTTGTAATATGAATTTATGCATTTCAATACTACACCATGAGGAAAAAATCAATCTTTTTGATCAATCAAAACAATCCTAAAATGCGCTGAAATGTAAACAAATGAGATAAATTTAAACAAAATCAGATACTTAACGAAATGAGTGTTGTAAAATGTTTCTTCAATGAAGTTTTCTATACGCATTATGAAAAAGTCGTTTCGAATTTCCTAGAAGTTACAATTGAGAAACTTTTATTTGTTGACATTATTAAAGGCAATAATAAATGTATTACTTTAATTAAAAACAGTAAAAGCGCGACAAAATTTTAAATATTACAAAAATTAGTTACACACAACCTGTTTCAAAGTAATATTTAATTTATTAATGAACTTATAGTTAAGTGCCGCGCAGTTGCCGGGGACATTATACTTCTCAAGCTTTATACTTCTAAAGCGTTCTCAAGTTTGCCATAATCAGCTTATTTTTACGGAGGACTATACACTGAGCACTTCATTTTAAATGAACTTCCAAGATAGTCTTGCCATCGTATCCACTACAACGTAACTTCCCATGAATATTTTAGAACAATAAACCCAAAGGTCCCTTCATAACATTCTTGTTAAGGGGATTTGCTAATTGAGTCGTATCCCGTTAACGTTGTTAACATAGTAAACTCGACAGTAAACACAGATTCAGCTCTAAAGCTGGGTTAACGGCAATCATGCCTATCAGGAGAGCAGGGAGATTACACGATGCAGTGGAGGTATGTGTGTGTGAGTGTGTGTGTGTGTGTGTGTGTGTGTGTGTGTGTGTGTGTGTGTGTGTGTGTGTATGTGTGTGTGTGTTGGAGACGAAGGCAGTTCGCCAAAGGTTGGCTGTGGGAGGGTTCAGGGGTTCAGACCCGGGATTCCAAAGAGCAAAGTAAACTTGGAAATTATTCAAGCTTAGATATTCATGCCTGTTTATGATACAAGCTAGTAAAGAATAAACTTACAAAACATTATTTACTTTAGCTCGTATCTTTAATTAGATTCGACCGAAATCGCCATCGACCAACCTCTAAAATGCCCAACGCCTATTCGCATCTTCCTAAAGCTCTATTTAAATAAACTGTTTGTGTCGTAAATAGTTTTAAGTTATACATAAAAGCCATATTAGTTACGCACTTATATAACTGGCTTACAGAATCCGAGCAAAATTGCGCAGACTTAGCAAAAGATTCAATGATAGTTTTAATTGCATCCCCCCAATACTGTCCCACGTAGCCTACTTCAATATTAACACTACCTGATATTGTGTTTGGGTTTGGATATCTTTAATACAACTCTGTGTTCTCGCGCGTGCATACAATTTTGCTAGCTTTTAATTAACACACATCTTTAATTAGATAAACATATGAACTACAATGCGGAAATGTTGTTTTTATATAAGACATTTATTTTAAAATTCAAATAATTAAGATGATAAAAAGACAGAAAGGTAGCGTGAACGCATTCTCAATGTTAAGAAAATAAGGCAATACATGTAATAAATACTACCGTCTTAAAAAACAAATATAAAATGAATACCAACAACATAAAACAATAAAGTGCGAAAAGCAGTAACATGAAATAGGTATCGGAACATAAAAAACACGAATCAAATAATAAAAAAAACAAAAACAAAATGAATACCAACAACATAAAACGAATAAAGTGCGAAAAGCAGTAACATGAAATAAGTAACGGAACATAATAACACGAATCAAATATTTAAAAAAAATATAACAAAATTAATACGAACAAAATAAAAACGAATAAAGTGCGAAAACCAATTAAATAAAATTATTTTAACAAAATTAAAAATGATAAAATCTAAAACGAACAGTATAATTAAAGTTATAAATTATTAGATAATAACAGACTACATGATCGCAGGTATTATAACAAACACTAAAAATATTCTGCCCTTACATACGAGTTCGCAATTATCTTCTGGGCGCTTTACAACAGCTGGCAGAGACAATAAAAGTCCACTATCCGTAACTATATAATATACAGAAGCCGAGGAGGTTCCATTAAAAACGTAACTCCGCTCCACGCCTAATTTAATTACCTAATAAATATTAAACAATAACCTGGACCAAAAATGTTTAGTAGTAAAATAAACTGAGCAAACCAACAGATTAAACAAATGTAGGCTGTGTTTTAAATTAAAAACTTTTATTAATAGAACTGACTACATCACAAAATTACAAACATATAAAAATGCTTACGTTTTTACCTACAACTTTATAACATGCAGGTTCTGGGTAGTTAATTTTAAGAGGTCATTAACTGATAATCTCTGAATAATTACGTTGACTACATCTAATGTGTTTTAATAACTAAACCATCGTCGTCGTCGTCATCATAAGAGTTACATTTTACTGCATGTAAAGCGTACTTCCAACCCCTGATGATGATGATTGTAGTTAAAGTGCTGTGTTTATTAAGTGTTAGATTTGTAAATAAATAACATCCTTGTCCCACGCTAAGGTGAAACTTTAGTTTAAATTAGGCGAAATATTGCTCTAAAAATAACTCTTTAGCTGAATGCAAAATTAAAATTTAATTATTTTCACAATGAATAGTTATAGACAAATTAGAACCTCAGTTAATTTTTAACACGTATTCTCGACGTTTCGATATCACTGTGGTATCCTCTTCAAGAGCCCAATATTAAAAACACAACTAAATACAATTATACATTTAAAACATAATATGAATATAACACAAATATACAACATTTAAATGTAAGGTCACAGCACAAAGTAAGTCCGTACAATATTAAAATGTTTGCAAGCCATAGTTAGTACAGAGTGTCCATGAGTGGACTATAAATTTATTTAATGAAATATTTGAAAAATACTATATTAACATAAAGTGTCATCTATTTCAAATTTAAAAAATGTATTTGAACTTGAAAGGATAAAAAGTATTTTACAAACGATTGGAAATTTGAACACGATATATATGTAAGGAGAGTGTGAACAGAGAAATTGAACTTGAAAGAATAAAAGTATTTTACTAACGATTGGAAATTTGAACAAGATATACATGTAAGGAGAGAGTGAGCAGAATTGATAAAACAGGGTATGCTTTGCCATCTGTAATACGGAAGTATGGCATCCTTAACATATTGTTCCTAGTAGTGGTTAAGTGAAGACCATTACGATACAAGAAGGAAGAATCAAATTAGTTTTTATAAATTTTAACTATTCCAGAATTGTACGTTTTAAATTTAAGCAATCGAAAGGATTTTAATGACTAAGACATTTCCTTACAATTCATTACAATCCTTTACATTATTTGTATAAAACCAAATTAAAAAAACGAGACACTGATGAAGGTCGCACAACGTACTGGAAAACGTTATTGTCTTAGTAAGCATCTATAAATGCACCCTACTTTATTTGTAAGTACGTCTTACTGTACTAAGGCAAAGAGTAAAACATTCGCCTGTTTTGTAGGCAACTAAAACCACAGTGAAATGAAATTTTTAAAACACCTCACTTTCTAGCCAGGAAAGGAATGTTGAGTACCCTTAAATAAGATTCATTTTATTATTGAAAACAACAAACAAACATTCGAATATAAAAACTGAGACATATGAAGACGTGTTGTTTCGGTGTCACTCAGGGACCAGACTATACAGCTAGACATAACGATGATGCCCTAATTATCAATGCACTCAGAGCTTTGACACTACTGTAACTATTGAAATGCTCAGCATAACATTCCCCATTTGAATCAAAACATATAGTCGTAGAGTGAGACTTCTATGCCTCTGACACGACTGGGGCGCTCTTTAGGAACAGGACACTCCTATGCATCCGACACGAGTGGGGCACTCTTTAGGAACAGGACACTCCTATGCATCCGACACGAGTAGGCTAATCTCTAGAAACATGATAATATTATGCCTCTGACACGACTGGGGCACTCTTTAGGAACAGGACACTCCTATGCATCCGACACGAGTGGGGCACTCTTTAGGAACAGGACACTCCTATGCATCCAACACGAGTAGGCTAATCTCTAGAAACATGATAATATTATGCCTCCGACACGACTGGGACACTCTTTAGGAACATTTTACTCTTATGCCTCCGACACGACTGGGGCATTCTTTAGGAACAGGACACTCCTATGCATCCGACACGAGTGGGGCACTCTTTAGGAACATTTTACTCTTATGCCTCCGACACGACTGGGACACTCTTTAGGAACAGGACACTCCTATGCATCCGACACGAGTGGGACATTCTTTAGGAACAGGACACTCTTATGCCTCCGACACGAGTGGGTCACTCTTTAGGAACAGGACACTCCTATGCCTCCGACACGACTGGATCACTCTTTAGGAACAGGACATTCCTATGCCTCCGACACGAATGGGGTACGCTTTAGGAACAGGACACTCCTATGCCTCCGACAAGAGTGGGACACTCTTTAGGAACTGGTCACACCTATGCATCCGACACGAGTAGGGCACTTTTTAGGAACTGGTCACTGCTATGCATCCGACAAGAGTGGGACTCTCTTTAGGAACTGGTCACTCCTATGCATCCCACACGAGTGGGGCACTGTTTAGGAGCAGGACAATCCTATGCTTCCGACAGGAGTGGGACAGTCTATAGGAACTGGTCACTCCTGTGCATCCGACAAGAGTGGGACACTCTTTAGGAATTGGTCACACCTATGCATCCGACACGAGTAGGGCACTCTTTAGGAACTGGTCACTCCTGTGCATCCGACACGAGTGGGGCCCTCTTTAGGAACAGGACACTCCTATGCATCCGACACGAGTAGGCCAATCTTTAGAAACATGATAATCTTATGCCTCTGACACGACTGGGGCACTCTTTAGGAACAGGACACTACTATGCATCCGACACGAGTAGGCCAATCTTTAGAAACATTATACTCTTATGCCTCCGACACGACTGGAGCACTCTTTAGGAACAGGACACTACTATGCATCCGACACGAGTAGGCCAATCTTTAGAAACATTATACTCTTATGCCTCCGACACGACTGGAGCACTCTTTAGGAACAGGACACTACTATGCATCCGACACGAGTAGGCCAATCTTTAGAAACATGATAATCTTATGCCTCTGACACGACTGGTGCACTCTTTAGGAACAGGACACTACTATGCATCCGACACGAGTAGGCCAATCTTTAGAAACATTATACTCTTATGCCTCCGACACGACTGGAGCACTCTTTAGGAACAGGACACTACTATGCATCCGACACGAGTAGGCCAATCTTTAGAAACATTATACTCTTATGCCTCCGACACGACTGGAGCACTCTTTAGGAACAGGACACTACTATGCATCCGACACGAGTAGGCCAATCTTTAGAAACATGATAATCTTATGCCTCTGACACGACTGGTGCACTCTTTAGGAACAGGACACTACTATGCATCCGACACGAGTAGGCCAATCTTTAGAAACATTATACTCTTATGCCTCCGACACGACTGGAGCACTCTTTAGGAACAGGACACTACTATGCATCCGACACGAGTAGGCCAATCTTTAGAAACATGATAATCTTATGCCTCCGACACGACTGGAGCACTCTTTAGGAACAGGACACTACTATGCATCCGACACGAGTAGGCCAATCTTTAGAAACATGATAATCTTATGCCTCTGACACGACTGGTGCACTCTTTAGGAACAGGACACTACTATGCATCCGACACGAGTAGGCCAATCTTTAGAAACATTATACTCTTATGCCTCCGACACGACTGGAGCACTCTTTAGGAACAGGACACTACTATGCATCCGACACGAGTAGGCCAATCTTTAGAAACATGATAATCTTATGCCTCCGACACGACTGGAGCACTCTTTAGGAACAGGACACTACTATGCATCCGACACGAGTAGGCCAATCTTTAGAAACATTATACTCTTATGCCTCCGACACGACTGGAGCACTCTTTAGGAACAGGACACTACTATGCATCCGACACGAGTAGGCCAATCTTTAGAAACATGATAATCTTATGCCTCTGACACGACTGGTGCACTCTTTAGGAACAGGACACTACTATGCATCCGACACGAGTAGGCCAATCTTTAGAAACATTATACTCTTATGCCTCCGACACGACTGAAGAACTCTTTAGGAACAGGGCACTCCTATGCCTCCAACATTAGTGGGGCACTCTTTGGGAACAGGACACTCCTATGCCTCCTACACGATTGGATCACTCTTTAGGAACAGGACACTCCTATGCCTCCGACACTAGTGGAGCACTCTTTAGGAACAGGACACTCCTATGCCTCCGACACGAGTGGGACACTCTTTAGAAACAGGAATCTCCATATAAGACTCACGATTCTTTCTATTGTCGCAACCAAAATACAATAAAAGCCTAATGTTTCATTAAAATAAAAAAAATACATAATTTGAAAGTTGGTATATTTATTTACTATAGTCTGGCCTTGTATTGTGTATTATAATGACTGTGAATACGTAATTACAGTTACTTGTATTACTAATAATATTATCCTCTTGTATTATTTAGGTTAAACATACTGAAAGTGATTCCATATTCAAATAGTGCGCGTGTAATACGAGCCTTTTCGTTACATATACTGAGGGAGTCCTAGTCTTTGTGGATCAGTAGAGATAGAAATACGTTATACGCGTTAACATATACATAATAACGCTATAATCTGAGCCATTAGATTAAACTAGTTATACAAGACATTGAACATTATTATAACTTCCGAGGGATATGAAGAGGACGGTGTATCTCAATAATAAACTTACTATTTCATTTATTAAAAAAGTCATATTCAAGTATTTATGCAATGTTTTCAAGTATTGGTTATTAAGATATCCATTATGAAATACTGTGAGTGTAAACAATAAAGCATTAACTATTTCATTTAATTGCTTCAAACCATTTTCAAATTAAAATATTGTTTTTTTAAATGTAGTTTTCTTTAAGATATTGAAGATTATTTGATTATATTTACTGATTGTGTAAAAAAGATGAACCAAAATCATTCGTTACATATTTATTAAAATTGTTTAAAGTTTGATTACGTTGAAATTAAATATTTAAATAGATTTTCAAGGTAATGAGCATTAAGGTTACTACGGACCCCAATGATGCGGAATTACATGTGGCTCGAAGAGAAACCAATGTAACGGTATACAGATATATAGGGCCCCATTCCTCAAGGTACTTATGTGCACAAGTCTATCCAGTACACGGAGATGGCTTTCCTACTTGACATGTATTATTCAAGATCTTTTATACTGAGCAATAACTTTATAGACTGAAACACACTTTACGAGTTCCCCTTTATGTCCCTTATTTGGCAAGTTTGAGGGGAAACAAGTGTTGCTTTCGACAACATATTGGGGTTGCGAAAGTTTGTTTATTAATATAGCGAAAGCTACTTTCCCCAGTGATTTATGTTGCCCGATAAATTCCAAACATACCATTAGTGGATATAATCTGGGGGTTTTGGGAACTTTTCTTTTAACGAAACTTGTTTTGGCTACTGATCAAAAACACTTTCTATACGCACATAATTGGGCTTCCAGAGCTCGTATTTTGGTAGTATTGGCCGCAAAAATATTTTTTATTAATGGAAAGTTGAACATTGAAATATTACAGACTTATCGAATCTTTTCACGTATCCAAATGAAATAATACTTGTGGCATTAAGAAATCTCGAGCGAATTTTGTTTGCCGTGACGATCGGAGAAATTGTTGTGTTTGAACTTGGTGAAATTACAAAGTTGCCGAGCTCTACAATATATACTGTACATTTAAAATTATAAATTAATAATTTCAAATATAAATATTACATTAATTATGTAATAGACAAATCACAATTTACCCAAGTTCAATCGATTTAAACCCTCTTTTGATAACTGGCTAAGCAGCATTCCAAATGCTAATTTAGCCATTTTCCGCCTACAACTAATCACCACAAAGTTTACTGCTTATCTAATGTGTGGCGAGATATCTCTATTTCCCGCTAGAGTCGCTGATTGCGCATAACGATCATGTTCGCACAGCGGTTCTAACTATCTCGTTAAATTAGTCCTAAAGGATGCCCGAATATTCACAACTAACACATTATAAATATACCCTCAACAAATGTATTCTAATACAGTATTTCACTTAGCAAGAAATTACAAGATAAAATATGCACTTTTCTAAATTCTTTTAATGCGAACTGTTCAAACTGAAGAGAATTGGTTTTTGAAGAAGGTGAGTTGTAGTTTTAGCGCGACTGCAGGCTGCTTTGTTGAGTCCTAAATTGACCACAGAATCGAAAGCAAACTTTGCACAACCCCAACAAAGCCAACGGAATGTTTATAAACGGGGGGGGGGGGGTCAGCGGTTTTAGATAACTCGACGCTTAAAGGTCTGAATACCTCTCCATCATCTAACATACAGACATTTCCTACAGAATCACGAAAACGGTCAATTTAAGCAAGGTGTAAAAACACAGTAACCTAGCTTATAACCAAATTGTATGTGACCCACCTGAAACGTTCTCTTGTTATAAATCTATTAGGCTACTATAAACATTTCTCATCAAGAATATTGAAGAAGAAAAAACAATTCAGATGTATGATTTTTGCACCTTTCATGGAAAGCATTGCCAATAGCCTGTTAAATTGTTAAGTGATAAGCGGTTCTGTCCAAGGCTGTTGTGTGACCTATCAGGTCAACTAGCTCATTCTTACAATGAAAGCTGGAAATAAGAGTAGACAGGATTGTTGTTAGAAAATCTGTGTTGTTTTGATTTCTTGTTATAAAATGTTTACACACACAGACACACACACACACACACACACACACACACACACACACACACACACACACACACACACACACACACACACACACACACACACAAAAACACACACACACACACACACACACATACACACATTTTAACATGTAAGTTAATGCTTTAATTTACATGCTAAAGCATTCATATGTAAATGAATGGATGTGTGCGCGCGCGCGTGTGTGCGTACGTACGTGTGTGGTCATGTGTGTGTATATATATATATATATATGTGTGTGTGTGTGTGTATGTGTGTGTGTGTGTGTGTGTGTGTGTGTGTGTGTGTGTGTGTGTGTGTGTGTGTGTGTGTGTGTGTGTGTGTGTGTGTGTGTGTGTGTGTGTGTGTGTGTGTGTGTGTGTGTGTGTGTGTGTGTGTGTGTGTGTGTGTGTGTGTGTGTGTGTGTGTGTGTGTGTGTGTGTGTGTGTGTGTGTGTGTGTGTGTGTGTGTGTGTGTGTGTGTGTGTGTGTGTGTGTGTGTGTGTGTGTGTGTGTGTGTGTGTGTGTGTGTGTGTGTGTGTGTGTGTGTGTGTGTGTGTGTGTGTGTGTGTGTGTGTGTGTGTGTGTGTGTGTGTGTGTGTGTGTGTGTGTGTGTGTGTGTGTGTGTGTGTGTGTGTGTGTGTGTGTGTGTGTGTGTGTGTGTGTGTGTGTGTGTGTGTGTGTGTGTGTGTGTGTGTGTGTGTGTGTGTGTGTGTGTGTGTGTGTGTGTGTGTGTGTGTGTGTGTGTGTGTGTGTGTGTGTGTGTGTGTGTGTGTGTGTGTGTGTGTGTGTGTGTGTGTGTGTGTGTGTGTGTGTGTGTGTGTGTGTGTGTGTGTGTGTGTGTGTGTGTGTGTGTGTGTGTGTGTGTGTGTGTGTGTGTGTGTGTGTGTGTGTGTGTGTGTGTGTGTGTGTGTGTGTGTGTGTGTGTGTGTGTGTGTGTGTGTGTGTGTGTGTGTGTGTGTGTGTGTGTGTGTGTGTGTGCGAGTGTGTGCGTAGAATCGCTTGGTAAAATGTTTTGTTCAAAATTCAATATTTATCCATGAAAACATTTATATTAAATACATATATTTTGTTGTTTACTAAATATATGTTTGTATATTATCAAATTTAGAAATAGTTTCAATAAAATACGATAATGCCACCATTTCCTAGACTATTGTAACAAAATTATAATGCACTTCCAAATTTAAATCTCTTCAGAATTTTATTTTGTAACTCTGTATGGCCTCATAGAGCCAACCTGTGGCAATATTGTTAAATTTGCTAAGCATGTCTGGTCAGCAGGAAAGTTATATTATAGTTTTAGACGACTAATTTTGGCGTTTTCGAGATTTTTCAAATTAACCTAAACTGTTTAAAGTTTTATCTTTATAATACATCAGGCGCAGTAGCAAATTTACCCACTAATCTGTGCAAAAATATGGGTTATTTATAGCAATTTATAGCAACACATTCAACGTTATCTACTGGGAGGAGTCTGCACTATACCTACCCGTAGGGACTACTCTTCGATTAAGAATATTGTTGGGAAAGAAAAGGCAGATAATTGGGAAGATTGTGCACCCTACCACGGTGAGGGATCATGTCACATAGTCCGAGAATATAGAGAACCATAAGAAACCATACATTTAAATTACATATTGCCTATTTTAAAACATTGTACTCATAAAGCCTTTAGAGTAGTTTTATTAGGTTCGTTGTTTGAAAGATAAATCATGCGAGATCTGAAATTGTGTGAATAGGCTGAGATTTGTCCCCAGCCAGATGTCGCTGCCGTTAAAGCACATATTTGCACGTTGCGGTCATTTTGTGGGTTCAGCAGAAATACTACCTCATATAAAACGCAATACGCAATAAGTCTGGCGCGAGACGATTCCGAACTCGGAATCTAAAGAAAAAATATGAAATCTAGAACAACGATATATAATGAAGCTATTTTGAGTAAGATATTTTAATGAACGCAATATTCGAAGAGAAAATTTCCCCAAGTGCTTTCGATACAGAAATTCTTGCGATACATTTACAGACACAGTAGATTGTATGAGTGACGTCCCTAGTAAAATTATTTCATTTAACAGCAGTTTTTGTCTTTATTCAGAGGTTATGTTTTAATATTTTTTAAATATAGTTCCCTGTAAAGCCATTATCCGTAATATTATTCAGATAAGTATATAAATAAGTATAAACGTATAGAACTGCAGATATTTATAATGATCAATTAGGCCCTCCACAGGCTGGGCCTAAACTTTGAAAATTTATAAATTTTACACGCTTTTAAATTTAAATACGTAAATAACAAGTAATTTTTTTTTAAAATTATAAAGTCAATTGCTACCCATACAACAAACAAAAATTGTATTTTAGCTACCATTTAATAAATAATTACTATTAATATAAACACGTATATTTATATGACAGAATCGCAGTATTAAGTACCAAAATAGGTAGAGAAATTAATTGTTAAAAATAATTATTTCAATTTAATTATTATTTGAAAAAAAATGTACGAGCTTCGAGTGTCACCCACTACAAGTTTAACTGTAACAACGTCAATACGTAATAACAATCCATCCACTACAGTTATTACTTATTTTGAGCCAAATGGGAAGAAATATTGTATATCTTAGCCCTTTTCTGAAACGTTTTTCTCCAATATAAGACTAAAATTAAATAATTAATTTTAGTTAATTAACTAATATTTGAAACAACTGTTTTAACTTACTTTGTCACATACTGCAAGTTTAAAGCAATTAATGAACTTGAGTGGATGAATAAAAAATATTTTACTAACGATTGAAAACTTGAACAAGATATATACAGAGTGTGAACTAATAGGAGAAATTGATTAATTAAGGACAAAGGTCTATAAATACAGAGATTAGGCTATAAAAGGTAAGGCAAGGACTATGAACCTCAACACTTGCCAAACAAAACATGGCCCATCAGGTGTGCAAATCGTGTTCTTAAAGTCCTAATCCTTATTTCGGCCAAAGGAGTCCTCTATCAAGGAGAAGAATAAGGGACGAAAAACAGGACTAAGGAAAGGGCAACGATTCCTTGGCACTGGGAAAAAGGATAAATTATTGATCGCATGAGCACTTTATTAGGGTTCGCAAGCTTTCTCCTTATTAGGGTTATTCTCCTGCATGTAAGAAAAAGACAAGGAAGGGAAGATGGAATTAGTAAGCGGTAAGTAAAAGCTAAAAGTTTGCTTTGGCACTGAGAGTAACCTGTTAAGGATTAAGGCAGGCCGTGCCCTAGCACTGGGAGTAACCTGTTAAGGATAACGGAAGCCCTTGCCATGACACTGGGAGTAACATGTTAAGGATAACGGCAGGCCTTACTCTGGCACTGGGGGTAACATGTTAAGGATAACGGCAGACCTTACCCTGACACTGGGAGTAGCATGTTAAGGATAACGGAAGCCCTTGCCATGACACTGGGAGTAACATGTTAAGGATAAAGGCAGGCCTTGCCCGGCACTGGGAGTAACATGTTAAGGATAACACCAGGCCTTACCCTGGCACTGCAAGTAACATGTTAAGGATAACGGCCGGTCTTACCCTGGCACTGGGAGTAAAATGTTAAGGATAAAGGCAGGCTTTGCCCTGGCACTAGGAGTAACATGTTAAGGATAAAGGCAGGCCTTGCCCTGGCATTGGGAGTAACATGTTAAGGATAAAGGCAGGCCTTACCCTGGCATTGGGAGTAACATGTTAAGGATAACGGCATGCCTTGCCCAGCACTAGGAGTAATATGTTAAAGATAAAGGCAGGCCTTGCCCTGGCACTGGGAATAACGGGTTAAGGATAACGGCATGCCTTGCCCAGCACTAGGAGTAATATGTTAAAGATAAAGGCAGGCCTTGCCCTGGCACTGGGAGTAACATGTTAAAGATAAAGGCAGGCCTTGCCCTGTCACTGGGAATAACGGGTTAAGGATAACGGCATGCCTTGCCCAGCACTGGGAGTAATATGTTAAAGATAAAGGCAGGCCTTGCCCTGGCACTGGGAGTAACATGTTAAAGATAACGGCAGGCCTTGCCCTGGCACTGGGAGTAACATGTTAAGGATAAAGGCAGGCCTTGCCCAGCACTGGGAGTAACATGTTAAAGATAAAGGCAGGCCTTGCCCTGTCACTGGGAATAACGGGTTAAGGATAACGGCATGCCTTGCCCAGCACTGGGAGTAATATGTTAAAGATAAAGGCAGGCCTTGCCCTGTCACTGGGAATAACGGGTTAAGGATAACGGCATGCCTTGCCCAGCACTAGGAGTAATATGTTAAAGATAAAGGCAGGCCTTGCACTGGCACTGGGAGTAACATGTTAAAGATAAAGGCAGGCCTTGCCCTGGCACTGGGAGTAACATGTTAAAGATAAAGGCAGGCCTTGCCCTGGCACTGGAGGTAACATGTTAAAGATAAAGGCAGGCCTTGCCCTGGCACTGGGAATAACGGGTTAAAGATAAAGGCAGGCCTTGCCCAGCACTGGGAGTAACATGTTAAAGATAACGGCAGGCCTTGCCCTGGCACTGGAAGTAACTTGTTAAAGATAAAGGCAGGCCTTGCCCTGGCACTGGGAGTAACATGTTAAAGATAAAGGCAGGCCTTGCCCTGGCACTGGGAGTAACATGTTAAAGATAAAGGCAGGCCTTGCCCTGGCACTGGGAGTAACATGTTAAAGATAAAGGCAGGCCTTGCCCTGGCACTGGGAGTAACATGTTAAAGATAAAGGCAGGCCTTGCCCTGGCACTGGGAGTAACATGTTAAAGATAACGGCAGGCCTTGCCCTGGCACTGGGAGTAACATGTTAAAGATAAAGGCAGTCCTTGCCCTGGCACTGGGAGTAACATGTTAAAGATAACGGCAGGCCTTGCCCTGGCACTGGGAGTAACATGTTAAGGATAAAGGCAGGCCTTGCCCTGCCACTGGGAGTAACATGTTATAGATAAAGGCAGGCCTTGCCCTGGGAGTAACATGTTAAAGATAACGGCAGGCCTTGCCCTGGCACTGGGAGTAACATGTTAAGGATAAAGGCAGGCCTTGCCCTGGCACTGGGAGTAACATGTTAAAGATAACGGCAGGCCTTGCCCTGGCACTGGGAGTAACATGTTAAGGATAAAGGCAGGCCTTGCCCTGGCACTGGGAGTAACATGTTAAAGATAAAGGCAGGCCTTGCCCTGGCACTGGGAGTAACATGTTAAAGATAAAGGCAGGCCTTGCCCTGGCACTGGGAGTAACATGTTAAAGATAAAGGCAGGCCTTGCCCTGGCACTGGGAGTAACATTTAAAGGATAATGGCAGGCCTTGCCCTGGCACTGGGAGTAACATGTTAAAGATAACGGCAGGCCTTGCCCTGGCACTGGGAGTAACATGTTAAAGATAACGGCAGGCCTTGCCCTGGCACTGGGAGTAACATGTTAAAGATAAAGGCAGGCCTTGCCCTGGCACTGGGAGTAACATGTTAAAGATAAAGGCAGGGCTTGCCCTGGCACTGGGAGTAACATGTTAAAGATAAAGGCAGGCCTTGCCCTGGCACTGGGAGTAACATGTTAAAGATAAAGACAGGCCTTGCCCTGGCACTGGGAGTAACATGTTAAAGATAACGGCAGGCCTTGCCCTGGCACTGGGAGTAACATGTTAAAGATAAAGGCAGGCCTTGCCCTGGCACTGGGAGTAACATGTTAAAGATAAAGGCAGGGCTTGCCCTGGCACTGGGAGTAACATGTTAAAGATAAAGGCAGGGCTTGCCCTGGCACTGGGAGTAACATGTTAAAGATAAAGGCAGGCCTTGCCCTGGCACTGGGAGTAACATGTTAAAGATAACGGCAGGCCTTGCCCTGGCACTGGGAGTAACATGTTAAAGATAAAGGCAGGGCTTGCCCTGGCACTGGGAGTAACATGTTAAAGATAAAGGCAGGGCTTGCCCTGGCACTGGGAGTAACATGTTAAAGATAAAGGCAGGCCTTGCCCTGGCACTGGGAGTAACATGTTGAAGATAAAGGCAGGCCTTGCCCTGGCACTGGGAGTAACATGTTAAAGATAAAGGCAGGCCTTGCCCTGGCACTGGGAGTAACATGTTAAAGATAACGGCAGGCCTTGCCCTGGCACTGGGAGTAACATGTTAAAGATAAAGGCAGGCCTTGCCCTGGCGCTGGGAGTAACATGTTAAAGATAAAGGCAGGGCTTGCCCTGGCACTGGGAGTAACATGTTAAAGATAAAGGCAGGCCTTGCCCTGGCACTGGGAGTAACATGTTAAAGATAAAGGCAGGCCTTGCCCTGGCACTGGGAGTAACATGTTAAAGATAAACGCAGGCCTTGCCCTGGCACTGGGAGTAACATGTTAAAGATAAAGGCAGGCCTTGCCCTGGCACTGGGAGTATCATGTTAAAGATAACGGCAGGCTTTGCCCTGGCACTGGGAGTAACATGTTAAAGATAAAGGCAGGCCTTGCCCTGGCACTGGGAGTAACATGTTGAAGATAACGGCAGGCCTTGCCCTGGCACTGGGAGTAACATGTTAAAGATAAAGGCAGGCCTTGCCCTGGCACTGGGAGTAACATGTTAAAGATAAAGGCAGGGCTTGCCCTGGCACTGGGAGTAACATGTTAAAGATAAAGGCAGGCCTTGCCCTGGCACTGGGAGTAACATGTTAAAGATAAAGGCAGGCCTTGCCCTGGCACTGGGAGTAACATGTTAAAGATAAACGCAGGCCTTGCCCTGGCACTGGGAGTAACATGTTAAAGATAAAGGTAGGGCTTGCCCTGGCACTGGGAGTAACATGTTAAAGATAACGGCAGGCTTTGCCCTGGCACTGGGAGTAACATGTTAAAGATAAAGGCAGGCCTTGCCCTGGCACTGGGAGTAACATGTTAAAGATAACGGCAGGCCTTGCCCTGGCACTGGGAGTAACATGTTAAAGATAAAGGCAGGCCTTGCCCTGGCACTGGGAGTAACATGTTAAAGATAAAGGCAGGGCTTGGCCTGGCACTGGAAGTAACATGTTAAAGATAAAGGCAGGCCTTGCCCTGGCACTGGGAGTAACATTTTAAAGATAAAGGCAGGGCTTGCCCTGGCACTTTAAGTAACATGTTAAAAATAAAGGCAGGGCTTGCCCTGGCACTGGGAGTAACATGTTAAAGATAAAGGCAGGCCTTGCCTGGCACTGGGAGTAACGTGTTAAAGATAAAGGCAGGGCTTGCCCTGGCACTGGAAGTAACATGTTAAAGATAAAGGCAGGGCTTGCCCTGGCACTGGGAGTAACATGTTAAAGATAAAGGCAGGCCTTGCCCTGGCACTGGGAGTAACATGTTAAAGATAAAGGCAGGGCTTGCCCTGGCACTGGAAGTAACATGTTAAAGATAAAGGCAGGGCTTGCCCTGGCACTGGGAGTAACATGTTAAAGATAAAGGCAGGCCTTGCCCTGGCACTGGGAGTAACATGTTAAAGATAAAGGCAGGGCTTGCCCTGGCACTGGGAGTAACATGTTAAAGATAAAGGCAGGCCTTGCCCTGGCACTGGGAGTAACATGTTAAAGATAAAGGCAGGGCTTGCCCTGGCACTGGAAGTAACATGTTAAAGATAAAGGCAGCGCTTGCCCTGGCACTGGGAATAACGTGTTAAGGATAACGGTAGGCCTTGCCCTGGCACTGGGAGTAACGGGTTAAGGATAACGGTAGGCTTTGGTAGAACTGAATTATGAAACTTTATTAAAGCTATAAACGTAGTTGAATTAAATTTAAATATTTTGGATTAAATTTTATTCACGGCGTTGCAACTGTAGTGAATATCAAATATTTGTAATACATTTTTTTTTTGCAGAATATATGAAACACGGCCGTGAAGGCGGCGCCAATATAAATGGAAATGAGTCAGAAGCACGAGAAAAAGTTTCCTAACGAGAGGCAGAAAGAAGCAGTAGCGCACGATTGTTGAGGGAAATATATTTTGTTCACTGATCAACAAATGTTTATCCTGTATTCCACGCCTGGATTGTCATTTTAAACTTTAACATTTTTATCATATCTATTGTTATTTTTTCTTTAAGAAATTTGACATATGTGCAAAGGATGGTGAGTATAAGTCATATATAAAGGCAGGGATATAAAACTATCCTCTGATTGTGGAGATAGGAAAGACTCATGGCTTGTGTGGCAAAGGCTGCCAACCCGAAAAAGAAATAGTCTCTCCGAGTCATAGACTCAAATGGTTATCGGATTTAAAACAATAAATAGTGTGATAGCAAAAAACAAATTGTAAGAAATTTTACTTGAAATGTCTTCGTCTAAACGGAAATATAAACGCATTCTCTTTTAAGATGTGTTACAACAGCCGCGTCAATGATTTGACGTTTGGAACGTTAAAATAATGTTTTATAAGCGAAGTTATTATTGGGTTTTATGTTATGCAAATGTGCTCGAAACTATCTAATTCTAAGTACATTGTCTGTTATTAAATTTGAGTTTTGAGATTTGTAAGTCTTCTAAGAACACAACTTATTACAAGACATTAGTAAAGCATATCGTATATTAAATATTTGGTTTAATAAAATCATTAAAGAAGGAGTAAAAATATTTGAAAACATGGGTCGACATTTGATCGCAATTCGGAAGCTTACGTTAATTTAAATGAGCGATAAAAACAAATTACTGCAAGAAAGATTCAATGTAAAAACAGCAAGTAAAGTTTATATTACACTTATTTTTATGCACTTGTTCAGAAACAGTCGACGAATCTTTACTTACTCTAAACACTTTCAAACATTAATATAAATAACTTTATATGTAATTTTAGCTCCTGAAGAGGGCTCAGAATTGGGATCGAAACGTTTCGTAATTTTTGAAAACACGAACTACAGCTGTTTCAACTAGTTACCTTAATTGTAATGGCAATAATCAGCAGAAAACCTTCATATACAAAAATGTTATGTTGGATTGTGTACGCTTCAAAATCTCAAAAAGGTCTACAGCGATTGAGGTAAAATTTTGACAGGACATACAACCCACTTCAGAGGCGGTTATTATTTTTTTTTTGCGTTATTACTATACTTATCACAGCAAGAAAACAGGTTTTAAACGGTCAGATGTATACCAGTAACAGCGACATCTGCCGCAACTGAGAGGAACACTCGCCATACTTATCTTTCAATGTTTTATTGTTAAACATTTATATATAAATGTTATATAAATATATATGTTTTGTGGACGCTTCAACAACTTTAGCTAGCGAAAACTACAGTTACATGTGAATAATTACATGTTTCTAATCACATTGTTTATTAACAAAAACAAACGTATCCACTTGCATGGCATTCAGATTATTATACAATATGTGTTAAATATTCGTCTTAATAGAGGTACTATTGTGTGGTCCTGTCGTGATCGAGCTGCGCCGTTGGCCAAATCGTAACTAGTGGCTACTGAGGAATGTGAGCACCTACCCGAGCTCCGACTACTTCATTTGCTGTGAACAGAATTACAACACCGGTGGTGTCCTGTCATACGTCAAACCAAGCATTCCCAAACTAATGCGTGAAAATAAGGACATTTAAAACAGCATAATGCATTGATAAATGACGGAGTTGAGAACTTCACGATGCATGCGTCAGGACGAACTGGGAAAACATTTCTTATCAGATTGGTTCTGGTAACGGTTCGATCAAAAAATCATGTTGCCTTAATTCTGAATTGCTCTCAAGTGTTGAAAAATTAAATTTGTACGAAACGTATGCTTCGTTATGTTCCTCATTTCTCATCCATGCAATAAAAATGATCCACAGAAAAGCGTGGCAAGGTACAGCTCGTTCTTTTATAAAGATAGAAGAAAAATCATAAAACACTACTTGAAAACTATGCTTAATAATATAAAGTACACGTCTACAAACCACTAAAACAGATCTAGGCTAACAGTGTTACAAATGAACTGTGCATGCGGTTACTCACAGATGCGTAATTAAGTAGGAGATGAATGGATAAGAATCTTACCTGCAACAAAATAAACAGAAAAATTAATAAATACGTTGTGAAAGAAAATATTTCAATAAGTGACAATACATAAATAAATACTTCCACGCGAATAGTTCTTAAAGTACGCACATTTTGCTCTTCGCAGAGACTCAGTCGTGTTACCAAATCCCAACAAGACACAGATTTAAGAGCAACTTGTACCACGACTTGGATTAGTATGTTAGGGATTTTGTTAGAATGTAGAGAGGATCACACTATGACGAGCGTCTTCCACCAAAACGAAGGAGATGTCATTAAATTATACGGCGGTTTCGGTAATGTTTTTTCCTTATGGTGGGCAACTGTCCTCACAAAAGGCAGGTTATTGAGGTGTGGCGTTGTCGTAGAATGTAACTGAGGCAAATATGCATAACGCGGGGTAAGGTGGCGAAAAACCTATTATGGAATGCGGGGTAAGGTTTTTTCCTGGCGAAAAACCTATTATGGAATGCGGGGTAAGGTGGCGAAAAACCTATTATGGAATGCGGGGTAAGGTGGCGAAAAACCTATTATGGAATGCGGGGTAAGGTGGCGAAAAACCTATTATGGAATGCGGGGTAAGGTTTTTTCCTGGCGAAAAACCTATTATGGAATGCGGGGTAAGGAATATGAATGTAAAGACTATAGTGGAAGTTACGGTAGTCTACAACAAAAGTGTTGACGGCGGGTTGAAACAAAGAGCAATAAGGACTTGGAAAGTTGTTGAACTTTAAACAAGTTTAAAGTTAAAACATGAACCCCTCCTAGATCGGAACAAGTGGGAGATAAGGTAAACGTATTCTCTTTAAGAGTCTATTTGCTACGACTCGGCATAGGATTAAACGAAAGAGAAGAGAGTACTGTATTCGGAATCTAAGCAGGGCTATGGTCAGCGCCCGAGTACTCGGACGTTTAAAAGGTTATACAAATATTTACTCAAAGGTTATGCAAATTTTCAAAGACTATTCACTCTTCCAGTTAAGAATGCATTCAGAAGTAAGGAATGACTGTCATGGTTTGTGTAACTTTGAAGTCACCCTAGGAACGAAAGTATTCCTGAGGTAAACCTTCCATTATGAGAAGATCTACGAGCAGAAATGAACCGTAAAATATAACTCAAGCATTTGAGTTTTTCTACACCGCGTTAGAGTGATTCATAGCATATTTCCAAAAGCACAGAGCATTCCACCTGCACACCAAGCATCCATTGGCTACATTAATTGAGTTTGTGTTTGCCTAAATATTCAAAACAGAAGTAGGAATTTTTATTCACTGAAGACTTAGTCACTGTTGAACATCTAAAAGATATAGAATGCTAATATAGTACAAAGGATAAAGAACGGCCAAATTTGTCCATGCAGGCGCACGAACAACATTTTTATACATAAAACTTACTCAAAGATATGGGTGTGTGGGAGTGATTTTAGAGATAACTAATTAAGTATTGTTTAAAATTTTGTATACAAAAATAGTTTTTTATTTAAGGATTACTTACAGTAACACGCAGTACAAACAAACAATGAAATTTGTAACAAACCACTGGTGCTGGTTGTACTTGTTACAACTTAAGTAAAAAAAAAACTGAACCTAGAAAACAAAATGTGTGCAGGGCTGATAGCGGGGCATAAATAATGTTGCACACCGTTTCAAAACGCATCCAGTAAGTAGTACTACTTACCCTCAACTCTCTTGAAAACCTGATATCTGTCTGAACGTTTAATAAGCTTCAAAGTAATAGTAAAAAACCCCTATTTTTTATAATTTGGACAATTGTTTTTTTCAAATTATTGTTCCTATTTAAGGGCACCGTGAGTATGAAATCAGAAACTATTGAATCGTCTTCACAAAACAAAAAAAATATAATTATTTTTAAAAACCAATTGTAACTTACATTAACTAAGAAAATTTTATTTGAGTTAGTTTTCATTTTATAATTACAACTAATATAAATATGTAAATAGACCTACATATGTCAATAACAATATTATGTGGCAAAATAGAAAGCGAAATTCTTTGCAATTTTCTACTTTCCTTTCTAAATATGATGTTGGACTATTATTTTTATTTGTTACTTTTTATATGCTTTCAGTTTTGTCGCTTACATTGTGTTGTAGTTTCTTTTCGCTTTGTCAGGTTGTGAAGCAAGGTTCGATACCGTTAATCCAGTTGGTTTCTTATTTTATTCTTTTATTAATTTTATTTCTTTGAGGAATATTTATGATATTGTGTGGTAACCATGGCAACAATTTAAGGTTGTACAATGGAGGTTTCGTCGACAACCAGGTGGGACGACAAACAAAATTCATATAACATACTTGTTTGAGAACATTTAGCATTTGTTTGTTTAGCAATGTAATGCGAAAGTTGGCTCATTGCCAAAAGCGCTAGTCTTTGAACATAAATATACTCAATTGGAATCCCTAGACACCCAAATGTTTATAGTTTAATTATTGAATAGATATTTGAAAAAACTGTAACATTAATTTATCCACATAGGTTAGAAAAATATATATTTTAACGTGATTGAATGAATAACAACGTATTTTATTAACGATTGAAAATTTGTACAATATATATTTCAGGAGAGTGAGCTAATAAAAAAAAATTGAAAACAAACTTCAAATACATGTGCTAAATGCACTTCACACTCTCTGTTATTGGACAAACAGTTCTAGTTTTTTTCAAACTCTCCTGTTAGGAGTAAGGATATCTAGTTTGTTGCGATATTCTTGTGACGTAAGACCACGAGTAAATTTGATCATTAAAGTATATGGAGGACAGGAATGAGCTATGAATAATTGGCATGATTAAGGTAAGGTCACAAAGTTCTGCAGTCTATGATACAAGAAGGGATATTGACTCCCTTGTGCACGAGCGTATCCCCGAGGTTATACGATGTACAGGGCGTTACGATATCTTTCAAGTATGTTAAATATCTTACGCCGTCCTCATATGTTCGCACCATTACACACACAAAGGCTATAATTAGGTCACGTTTTAAAAATTCACTAATTTATACTTTTATAATTACAATTATTATAAATTTGTATATTCATATGTAAGAATAACTATATTAAATGCAAAATAGAAAGCGAATTTCGTTGCAATTTTCCATTTTCCTTTCTATGTCTGGTGTTGGATTATTATTTTAATTTGTTACTATTTATACGATTTCTTTTTTTGTAGCTTACATTGTGTTGTAGTTCCTTTTCAATTCCTTTCACATTGTCCGTTTGTGAAGCAAGTTTGTGTTAATTTTATTCTTTCCATTCATTTTTAATCCTAGAGCATTATTTACGATATTGTATGGTAATCATAGCAACCTTTTAAAGTTGTACAATGGAGTTTCGACGACAACCCGATGGAGGCAAAAGAAAAACCGAAGTACATATTTGACAAGTGAAGTTTTAGCCATGGGAAAGTTGGTACAGTGCCAAAGTGCTAGACTTGGAAGATGAAAATACTCAGTTCGTATCTGACATAGATCCCCAAATTTTTATAATTAAATTATTGAATAAATTTTTGAGAAATGTATTAGCATCAATTGTCGTCCAATATAGGTTAAAAGAAATGTATTTGTGCTTGATTGAATATAAAATTATTTTATTAAAGATTCAAAATTTGTACAAGATATATATCTGGAGGGTGTGAGATAATAAAAGGAATTTAAAAATATAAATAAAACAAAATTTTGCATTATGAAAAAATAGAAAACACTAAATTAATTTGAATTTTGGACAAAGAACTCCTCAGAAGAAAGTATAATTTTACTTGTAATTATAAAATTTGTACACGAATATAATTACAAATTTTTTAGTTCTAGGAATCGAAACAATATTTTTTTAAATATAACGCACTTTCGTATGTTATACTCTTTTGGCACATGAATTAGTATTGACATTTGAAAAATATTATATTAAATTTGCAACAAGTAGGCCGTCCCCTTTCGTTACATGTTTATCTTGACTTATTTAAACCTCAGAGGGTTTCCAGTTACATGGAACGCCCGTTTTCTTATATTTTCTCAGTATATTTTCCTTTCATATAATGTCAAAGGAGATGTACGAGTTACAGACGCGAGGTTCGTTTATTTGTCCTTTTCATCTCCTTCATTCAGGCAACATGTTTTTTAGAAATACAATTTTAGTTCGTACTGTAAGTATTTTCTAAAATAATAAATCACCCATCTTGTCCGGCTTCCATTCAGCTTGTGTGAAGAAGCATTACTGACGATTGTAGTTATGTGTTTAGCTGAAATACGAACAAACTTGTGCCACACAAATATCGTGTAAGTGCGGCGTTGGATAATTGAAACGCTAGCAATAAGCACGTTAGGAGTTATTGAACTTTATACAATGCAGAACCAATTATTGTTTTTTTCTCTTTGCGGAAATATATATATAAATATATATATATATATATAAATATATATATATGTATATATGTGAGAGAATGACAGAGTGTGTACATGAAATATAAAAATTACGGACACACACATAATCACACCTCTTCAAAATATAGCTACAGAGGAAGTGGTTACAAATTTTATAAAATCGAGTATTATCAAAATGGCCGTATGGACACTAAATGAGTTATAATTTGTTATAAACAGGTAATTATTGATTATTGGACTAGGAGATATCTATAAAAAGTACTTTAGAACAATATGTGAGAAAGACCCAACGCAACGAGCTTAAGTCAGTGGTTTCTATTGATTCACTTCACAATGGACAAAGTAAAAAAAATCGCAGCCCTTACTTTACCGTAGTATCAAAGGGTTTATACATTTCCTTTTTACAGACCTGCTTTACAGTGAGGGGCGTAGGATTCGGTTTCCTGTATCTAGCAAGAAAATAAAAGTTTCAGTGAGTCGGGTTGCATATTGGCATCTGAATGTTTCTGAAACATCACATTCGCCTGGCGCTAAGTAGTCGGATGACAAACTGTATACGTTACATAAAGTGTCAGATAAATGTATTTAGGAAATCCCTACGATGTATAATTTTTTAAAATTTAGCGTGTAACTCTCATTAAATTAGCAATAAACAATGTTTCTTTTTAATCGTGACTAACAAAATATAAACCTCATCGTCTAATAGGAATATTTACAGCACGTAGCCGTTATTGGATTAAGACTGTTCTCTGGTATTGGGTGTCAGCTATAGATACACATGTTTGCAATAGAGTGTCATTTACTCCCTCATAGAATGTAATCTACTCCCACACATGAGTGCCATCTACTCCCCCACCTGAGCCCCTAAGAGTCATCTACTACCACACCTGAGCCCCAAAGTGTCATCTACTCCCACACATGGTTGCCACATAGTATCAACTAATCCCACACCTGAGCCCCAAAGTGTCATCTACTTCTACACCAGGGTGCCACTGGTGTCAACTACTTTTAGACATGAACCCCAAAGTATCTTCTACTTCCATACATGGGTGCCACAGAGAGTCAACTACTTCCAGACCTAGGCGCTACAAAGTGTCAGCTACCACCATACCTGGGTGCCACACTGTGTCAGCTACTCCCTGACCAGGCATCTGATCCCACATATAAGTGCCACAGAGTGTCAACTACTCCCAGATCTGGGCGCTACAGAGTGTCAGCTACTCCCAAACCTGGTTGACACAGTGTCAGCTACTCCCACACTCTAGTGCTAAAGAGAGGTTAAACGTGTCACTGCTTTCATCTGTAGTTGTATAAATATCAGTCAGTCAGAGAAGGAGGGAGTGTGGTACAGACAGTGCAAGTTTTTGCAGCGTCTGTACGCGACACTTGCTCAAGACAAGACTTTGGGATCAGTTCTTTTTAGAGGGTTGGAGATTTGAAGATTGACATCTGCATGACAGGACGTTTAGGGTTGGAAGGTAAGTAAGTTGTTTTAATTCTGTAGGACTTCGAAGTGGTCATAAGGTTTCGATAATGTTAAAAACGGGAGATTTTAATGGAGGCTAAGTTAATTTAGACCTTTGGCATGGCCTATACAATGAAGGAGATGTGCTCCCTACCGGACCTTCGACTATCAATACTGTAAACGTAACTGTGAATACTTATATGGTCAATCTCTTGCATTTATTTTTAATCGACGAACGTGTAAATTATATTTTTCATTTCCTCCTATTAGTTCACAATCTCCCAAATACGTTTTTATTCATCCAATACATTATTCAAATGCATTATTTTAAATCTGTAGTGGATGCTAATTGATATTAACACAGTTTTTTTAAAATACTTATTTAATAATTAAATTTAAAAATGCTTATGTCTCGGTCAGATTCCCACTGAAAGATTCTACTTTGAAATCCAGCTTTTTGGCAACGAGCCCACTTTTCCTTAGGTATAAATCAGTTACTTAAAAATATATGAAATTGTAAAAGATAGGTTCCTAGCAATAATGAAGCATTAGAAGAAATGGATAGAATGAAAAATCATAGACCACCATCAGCTTTATAAATTCGAAACTGAAAAAAAAACAAACCGAATAAACAGAAACGAACAAAAAATAATAGCGCATCATCAATAATGTAAAGAGGGGAAATTGAAAAATTGCAAGGAAATTCGCTTTCTATTTTGCCACTTAATATTGTGATTCTGTCATATTTATATTAATAATAATTATTAAATAAAAAGTAACTGAAATAAATATATATTTGTTGATCAAAGTAGGAATTGAATTACATTGTTTTTTATATGTATTACTTGTTTGTTTTAAAACTTGAATTACGAAACGCCGTAGTTAATCATCACTAGTAACAAGAACGTTAATTTGAACACTCTCTCTACTATCATCATATGTGTGTTGCAGACGATTCTTCTACAAGCAATACATCTTCAAAAGAGCCTAGGCACAAAAAAATGACTAGAAATATCTCATTAATCTGGGAGAAGTGTAGCAGTAAACGTTTCTTACAGTGGATTGAAAGTTCGAATGTAAATAAATCATTATAAATCATCGAATATATTTTGAAAAAGCCTTGAAACAAAAGTGTAAAAAAAGGTTAATATAAAACATTTAGAAAATTCAACTGTTCACTTTGTCAGAACGTAATGGGATGTAAAAAATTCCTTTCTTTAGAATTTTTTTCAATGAATTTAGAAGTAAATAAAAAATGAATTTCCGTTTTGAATTCTTTCGTCTTCATTAACGCATTGCTTTATTCGAGATAAAATATTTAAAAGTTTAAAATTACAACACAAAGAGTATCTTGGAAAACCTTAGAAAATTTTATATTTTAGAATAATAATTTTACATATTTTTATATTATTAATACAAAAGTCTAAGGCTTATAACAATATGGGATTTATACCGCCAGGACTTTGTACCACCGCCATGAATAATAATGTCACATTTAATGAAGGCATCACTCAACTTACTTTTAGTAAATTGTTATCAAACAGATTTTTGTGAACTTCAGCATTTAATTAGTGCGTTTTTGGTTTTACTGTGGTTATTGTTTAATTTATACATTCAAAGGCCGACCCCAACTCGCGCGTCAATGATTCAGAGACGAAAGGGATGCAAATTTTCCAGTAAGAATAACTCATTTATCTGGAAATGTTTCCCTCCGGGATTCTAGAATATTTCAGATTGTACATGGCCCAAGTACAGGTGGAGCGAACGTTGAGCCAAAACAGAGCTGGATTCGATCCATTTCTTCATGTTTTTTTAGTTTATTGGCTTGAAAAAAATTTTTTTTTTCATTATAGTTTTAAAACATTAATTCCATTAAGCTTTACATAATTGTACAAACATTTCGGTTCAAGTGTAAAATATTTGAAGAAATATGTTTCAAATATGCATAAATGTTTCACATTGTAACGGAAAATCTATTAAAAATGAGCAAACCATAAAATACTATTGAAAATTACTAAATTGTAAACCATATCTAAAATAGATTTATCGTACAGTAATCACACCGTTGTATAAAAATATTTTCTTTTCAAAGTTATAGCGCAGGGTTTAATAGGGCGTAAGGTATGTGAACACGCTGTTAAGTGAGGAACAACATGTGTTAGGCGAAGGTGTATTGCATATGCGCAACTCTGATGTATCCACGTATTTACAAGAATAACCCGTCCTACTGCAACTATTTCACCTCTTCCCCATTAAGCAGCTTCTTCACTCATCTCACGCGTGGACATTTTGTGTCCAATGTGGTACCATGTTTGAATTGCATTAGAGTCCTAACAAAGGTTTATATATTTTTTTAAAATTAACTGACTTACTTATCAAATTATGTAGGTACTGTAAAGACAAAAGAGCTTGTTTTATTTTAAAAAATGCAATAATTCTAAAAAATACACAACTTTCTATATGTTTAATTGATAATTCTAAAACGGATGAGTACAAAGTCTGTGTACACACGTTACTTCATAACAAAAGTATAGGTTTTTTCAAAGAGAGTCCATTCGGCTTTGCTCCTACGCGTTGCGAAGGAAGAGCTAGAGTTTTAAATATTCTTTAATTGTTCTTGAACTTCAACTACTCCAAAAGAAATAAACTGTCCCCTTTGCGTACAAAACATCCTATCGATAATACGATCCAGATATAAATTTTAAACAAATAAAATTTTGAAGATCTTCTTGAAAATTTTTATAAATGAAACATTTTAACAGTTTGTTAACCTAAGATAGAATTTTAAACAAGACTTTTCCACAGATTACATTTTTGCTAAAATACGAACCGTTTAGTTCTTGTCAATTTTTTAAAAACTGTTAAATTTCTAGCTGTAGGCGATTAAAATTTATAAAGCCAGTGAATTAAGTGTAGAGGGGTTTTAGATTTTTTTAAATTCTAAGAAGAGATAAAATTTTCAAATATAAAAAGAATTTGAATGTTTAAATAAATAATAAACATTTTACAATCCAAAAAAAATTCTTAAAAATCTTTTAAAACACATTTTAATAATGACAATTTTAAACAAAAACCATTTGAACTTCTAAAAATAATTTAAAGAAACAAACTTTCTTGGACGATGCTTAAAAATTTAGCGTTTTTGTGACAAATTCACAGGGAAATACGTAGGCCTCTGCAGTCCCTAACCCAACGCCTTTAGTATTTCACCTAACCCATTGACTTCGCTGGCAAAATACTTGTTTAATTTTAATTGTACTGCAATTCCTCTTAGATTTATAAGTAGATATTACCTGTGGCTTCTTGTACAAAATGTAAACACTGTGTTCTGGCAATTTAAAATTACGGGCTAAGTAAAAGTTAATCGTTTGCAATCTTTATGCCTCATTTTATTTGTTTTTACCATAACTTTACAAAATACCCTGACTGTATCTGTGTAAAAAAAATGTTGTTATAATGTATCATATAAGGATCGATTAAACACTGTTACGGACGCCTATTATACGCCATTGATTTACTAACAACGCCATTATATCTAAAAATACGCCTCGAAATTCTTGTACAAAAATATAACTAAAGTTGTAAAGTCGGAAACCATTACACAAAAAGACGTCTCATTTTATTGCAAACAAGTCTCTAAAGTGCTTTGCAAAGTTTGTACAAACTGATTGCTCCCGCGGCAGCAAAAGACAAAGAACAAACTTTTTATACTTCTGCTCCTTCTTGCCGTAAGTTTTCAGTAACGTTTATAGAAGCATTATGTATGAAGCAATTAAAAGTATTTTAGATAAACGTTATGGTAGTGTGATGCCACACTGACTTTACACACGTAATTCCTTCAAAGATGCTGTGTAAAGTTTATGTTGCGTTTAATCAAGAAAGTAGAGCTAAAATCAAACAATATCTAGCATATATATTAGTTTCATACTTGTGTTTATGATATCTGTGGAAGATGATAATTTTACTATTATTTTCATTAATTCAATTATTTCAACATCACAGTTCACAACATTAACGATATTAAATTGTCTAGACAGCGCCGTGAATTGTAAATTTAAGACTGCAGTGTATATATACATGTCAGGTCATGTTTACCAAAATCTATTATGGTATAAATATTGATTTTATTTGTACTTATAGAAAATATGTTTAGAATACACGCATAAGAAAATAAAATATACGAGTACACAACAAAAAATCCAGATCTAAAGAAATAGAAGTCACGTGTTAGTTTTACACTTAATTTTAATTGAAACTAACAGTCACAGTATTAAACTAAATGGCTCAGGCAAACAAATGATTAAATAGTTTGACTTAAAATATTTTCGTCCTTCAATAATTAACAAACATAGTTTTATAAAATAATTTTTATGAAAGTAATTTAGTAATTGATGTATTCTATGTGTTTGCGCATTCCATTATCCAAGAATATTGTTCTTTAAATTGACTTTATAGCAAGTTCTCTGAGAGACTCGAGTAAGCGAGAACGTTTGACAAAAATAATTTAAAAATGGATATTCTTGAAAAGTGAAATAAGATAGTGTTATGTTTATGAAAATAGAATAAAACAGATTTGGAGTAAGATAATTCCAAGCAGTCTCCCTCCCTTCTCCTAAACGTAGCCATTTGGTTGTCAGATAAGGACGTCAGAGGGGTATGGAGATATAGTAGGATTAAGGTAGGAACATTACCACCCTATGGTCCAGATGGGGACGAGTTACTGTTCCCTTGTGAAGACGTGTATCTATCAAGCTGTAGATGTCCTCTTAATCGGGGTTATAAATATAGATTATCCACTGCTATAAGAGCCTCTGGGTAATTTTAAGGCGATCATCCTGTTACTATCAACGCCTAAGATGGATTCGAAAAGATTGTGAATATAGTTGAGAGAATAAAACTCAATGACAGAAGGTAAGGGGATATATCACATCAAGTTTGCAGAATCGTATTTCTGAAGTAAGCCTGATCACATTAATTTGGGGTGTAGCCTTATAAGGCTACATCGCACTGAAAGAGAGCTAAGGAACAATATATGGAAGAGAGTACCACTAGGGAAAGGTGATATCGCTTACATGAAGTATGCCTGATCACTGTTAGAGTATCAAGGTGTCCTTGTAGGCCTACATCTCACAGAAAGAAGGCTATGGAGCGGTAGATGGAAGAAAGTACCACTAGGAAAAGGTGGAATCGCTTACATGAAGTAGTTATGATCACTGCTGGAGTATCAAGGTGTCCTTGTAGGCCTACACCCCACTGAAAGAAGGCTAAGGAGCGGTAGATGGAAGAGAGTACCAACAGGGAAAGGTGGAATCGCTTACAGGAAGTAGGCCTGATCACTGCTGCAGTATCAAGGTGTCCTTGTAGGCCTACATCTCACAGAAAGAAGGCTAAGGAGCGGTAGATGGAAGAAAGTACCACTAGGAAAAGGTGGAATCGCTTACATGAAGTAGTTATGATCACTGCTGGAGTATCAAGGTGTCCTTGTAGGCCTACATCTCACAGAAAGAAGGCTAAGGAGCGGTAGATGGAAGAAAGTACCACTAGGAAAAGGTGGAATCGCTTACATGAAGTAGGCCTGATCACTGCTAGAGTATCAAGGTGTCCTTGTAGGCCTACATCTCACAGAAAGAAGGCTAAGGAGCGGTAGATGGAAGAAAGTACCACTAGGAAAAGGTGGAATCGCTTACATGAAGTAGTTATGATCACTGCTGGAGTATCAAGGTGTCCTTGTAGGCCTACACCTCACTTAAAGAAGGCTAAGAAGCGGTAAATGGAAGACAGTACCACTAGGGAAAGATGAAATCTCTCACAGAAGTAGACTCAGAAGAGACGAACCTACTTACTACAACAACGAGAGCCACACCTGCACAAAATAACTTTGTCTTGCGTGGTTCTACAAGGTCACTCGAATGGGATAGTAAACACGAGTATCAATAAAACGAATATTTGGGCAATGGTTAATGGTTTCTTTTATCTCGTGAGCCACATCTATTACCGAACGTTACTTCCATTTATGGCAACCCTTTTATAAAAAGTAATTCTTTCAAACTACTGACGTATATTATTTATCAACGGTCTGTTATTAATGTTCGATGTCATATATTTATAATTTATCTTCGACGTTCCTCTTCTATTATACACTTGTAAGATGATTTACTCTTCTCGATTCTGTATCACAGGTCTATGTTCTCCAGGTTGCAAAGTTTTTTTTCTTACGACTCGTTCAACGATAGTTTGGTCCTTATTTTGTCACCACCCCATAAAAGTAGTATTTACCAAACAATTAGCGTCATAAACTACAAAAGTCCTAATTGCAAGCTTTATGTAACGTTATGAGTGCGCAATGTGTGTCTATGGTTATATGTTAGATAAATCCCCGTAGAACTACACAAATTGTTCCCCCCAAGATTGTAAGCCTTTAGGAAGCGAAGGCCATGTGTCCAGTTGGGTAGAAAAAGGGCAGGTTATGGTCAGAAAATGTATCCAGACCTAGGAAGGGAAAAATGTATGTGCACTTTGGTTCTATAAATAGAGGAGTTGCAGTAGTTTTAACATATGCACGAGTTAGGTTAATACTGTATTTTTATTAAACTGTGGATATAAAGCTTTTCATTAAAATCCCCCCCCCAATACTAACACACTTGTCACTAAGATGGTCTAGGTGGATACGAAAGAAATAAAGCAAACATAAAAGCTGGACCTCCTATATTTTATACCAAGACAAAAGTACTTGTTTCGAAACTCAATTAAAAAAAAAAAAAAACATGTCGAAAAGTGTTAACCTCGTTAAAATGTTTCGTACAGCTTTATATTGTACAGAACAGCGAGGATATATTATTTTATTCTAATTTAGAAATAAACCGTATTGCTAAAGTGTTTTTTCATTTACTTTTAACTCAAAGTTAAATCATCAAACAAAACAATCTGAAACAAACTCGACAATTGACAATTGTAAAGCATTGTTTAAACTATTTTCTACTAATAGTTTTCTAAAACGAATTCTATTTTTTCTAAATTATTGATATTTTGACGTACAGTAGAGTCTCGATAATTCGAGGTGAATTGGGACCGAGACCCCCTGGATTACACGGAAATAAGTTCCTGTACATTAGAAAAATAGGACTTCTAATGAACCCTTATATAATAAAACCCCTCATACCCATATAAATGTGGTGACATCCCGATCCGGATTTATTATAAGCGGAAATAAAGACCAGTCCATAACCATGTCGTCACTGATTGATTTGTTTGCTTCAAAAGAGTTTATTTTCTGATATGACACGCACAAGACTAAGACATTTGTGCTTTCTAAGGGATATTTATCGACTGTCGAAACACAGCCTAAATAAAAAAATATTTAAGGGCCATTGTCATTCTTTCAGACTTCTAAACATAACTGATAAGAACATACAAACACAACAATTGTTTGATAACAAAAAAGATTTAAAAAAATTCCTTAAACACATGATTTCATCTCTTAAGAATGTACCACAAGTTATTTTAATTTTATTTATTTTCTTTGGCCGTACAGAAAGTATTGAACACGAGTCGCACCGATCCCCACCACCACGATAGTCAACGAGATAGGTAGGATATATACAAATGTAGGGTATTTATAGAAATGTAGAGTATATACTAATGTAGGATATATACAAATGTATAATGTATTTACAATAGTAGGGTACATACAAATGTAGAGTATTTACAAATGTAGAATGTATTTACAAATGTAAAGTATATATTAATGCAGGATATATAGATAAATAACATCTGTAGGTTATAAACAGATGTAGGGTATATATAGAAATGTAGGGTATATACAAATGTAGGGTATATACAAATGCAGGGTAAATAAAAATGTAGGGTGTATATAATTGTAGGATATATATAAAAGAGTAGAGTATATGCTAATGTAGGGTACGTACAAATGCAGGGTGTATTTATAAATGTAGGATGTATATGTAAACTTAGGATATATACAAATGTAAGGTATATATAGAAATGTAGGATATATACAATTGCAGGGTGTTTTTACAAATTTAGGAACGAATTTTATAAATGTATTACATGACAGGTGTTTCAGTTAATATCTATACCTTTGAATAGTTATTTACTACAGGTAATGATTACTAGAAGTTCCTCCATCTTAAAGAGAAAGATAACACACCAAAGAGAAAGATAACACACTAAAGAGAAAGATAACAAACCAAAGGGAATGATAACACACCAAAGACAAAGATAATACACCAAAGAGAAAGATAACACACCAAAGAAAAAATTAACACACTAAAGAGAAACATAGCCCAAAAAACGAGAAAGATAACATACCAAAGAGAAAAATAACACACCACAGAGAAAGATAACACACCAAAGAGAAAGATAACACACAAAAGAGAAAGATAACAAACCGAAGAGAAAGATAACACACCAAAGAGAAAGATACCACCCCAAAGAGAAAGATAACACATATTAAAGAGAAAGATAACACCCCAAAGAAAAAAATAACACATATTAAAGAGAAAGATAACACACCAAAGAGAAAGATAACACACCGCAAAGAAAGATAACACACCAAATAGAAAGATAACATCCCAAAGAGAATGATGACACAACAAAGAGAAAGATAACACACCAAAAAGTTAGATAACACACATTAAAGAGAAAGATAACACACCAAAGAGAAATAACGCAATGGGATGTATTACTCCTAGGTTAATATGAAGACAGGTATTGCTGAGGGGAAAAGCATAAATCCGTGTTAAACAACACAAATATTACGGTTGCAGATTTTACTTTGAAAGTTTCAAGCTTTCCAGAATAAATATGCAACAAAGTCAATACTGTACTTTATACGCTGATCCGTCGATAAAGACTAAAGAAAATGAGAACAGAAGAGTTTCACAGAATTCAATATCCTTTTCTACTACACTCTAGAAATTGAACAAATCATAATGAATTCGAATCTTTGTAAACTTACCCAGTTATAATTTTAGCTTTAAAAAGTATGTCAGCGTAATTGAAATACTGAGTGGCCTATGTGCAGATTCAGTCGCAGCAACAAATCCACTCTCCGTGGAGAGCGTCCGAATGCACTGCATTCCATTTTAAAACTCGCAAGAGCGCTCCGTAGAGACTGAACCTTATGTATTTTACATAAAACAACGATAAGCTTATATTTGTTGCTGTATATATGTTGATTTATAATTGAACTTTTATGTATTGTTTAATCGCTCAACTTTACGTACACCTGTGTATATGCAAACGAGTACAGTTATATAATTACAGCCAAATGCTGCAGAAAACAAAACACAAAATACTTTTCTCCTCCTGTCTTTATTACTTCCAGGAGTAAATAAACCATTCGAAGTAGTTTCAGTTCAAGGAACTAGTGAAATAAATTTTGACAAGACAATCGTTCAAAGACTTCACATATTGACAAGAGCAGATTACACACCTCTTTTCACCCCCGAGAGTTAAGAAGAAAGGAGGAAAAAGAGAAGGAGAGAGAGATCAAGAGAGATATAGGGGGTAGAGGGATAGAAAGGGGGATGGATGGAGAGAGAGAGAGAGAGAGAGAGAGAGAGAGAGAGAGAGAGAGAGAGAAATTAGGTATAAATAAGGTTCTATTTTGGGGTGGTTGCCAGGAAATTAATCAGGCTCTAGAGCTAGACATTAATTATGAACTTACGTAAATATTTTCAGAAAATGTGTTTACATATTCAGTTCGCAGACTCCATCAGATAGGCCTTTAATGTTTAGAATGAAACCATAAGTTCGTGTTACGTTCTATAACCTAACAATACGTCAGCTTTTAAAGATGAGTAATAACTAGAAACGTTTATAAAAGTTAATTCCCTGTTTTCAACTCGTAAAATATTCACGTGTCAAGAACGTGATATATAACACTGTTATGCATTAAAAAAAATTGCTTCGAGATTGAAAACAACTGAAATTAGTCAATTGAGATGTCATGAAGTCAGATCTGTTTTTAGTTTTTCTCTATCACGTCAATTTTCTTTTTAATCATAGGAATACATTTTTTCAAATTTATACTTTTATGAAAAAATCTCATGGACTTCCTAGTATTGATATACACTATAAACATATATTTATTTCGGTTTTTTATACACAAACTACGTGTTGATAGACTTCATAAACACGCAGTTCTTAGGTAATAAATATTTCCCCACTTTGTCTATAGTATAAATGCCCCTTCGGTATTCCTATGGTGTGGCGCGAACCTCACGATCATGTAAGTGACTGTTACTTTTGTTTGACAAATATTCATGGTATAAATACTAAAAACAAAGATTCAGTAAAATATCCTAATTTGAAATCAGCCATTCGACCAATTCCCCATAGTGTTCAAGTGCCAATTCCATCTCCTCCACAGAATATGGTTAGTACAGACTGAATCTGAATCTGAGCCATTGTCAAATCCTGATCCCACTTTTGAAACAGGTGGCTCTTCTCATTCGCCCGAACAGTTCACACAGAGTGAGCTCAACGATTTAGTCAAGAGACTTAGACCTGCTTAAAATTACTGCAGAACTTTTAGGATCACGATTAAAAGAAACGAATTTACTTCCCCCGGCACAACATTTTCATGGTTCAAAGAGAGGGAATTCATACCTTTCTTTGATAAAACAGATAAATTTGTATACTGCAAAAATATAGAAGGTTTGTTTTTGGCAACTGGTGTTCAATATAATCCTGGTAAATAAAATTGATAAAATTGAGTATCGTAAGCATTCCTGGACAGTGTGTGGGGATTTTAAAGTACTGACGATACTTCTTGGCCAACAATCCGGTTTCACTAAGTATCCCTGTTTTCTCTAAGAGCACAGCACGATCTGGGAGAGAAAAAACTGGCCCCTAAGAAGGAATCTTGCACCACGAGAAAAAAATGTACTGCCTGAACCCCTAATTTCTAGAGAGAAAGTTCTGTTGCCCCCTCTTCATATAAAACTTGGACTTATGAAGCAGTTCGTGACAAGCTTAAGTAATGAAAGCAATATCCATTTGTACATCCAAACAAAATTTCCAAATAAAAGTGACGCGAAACTGAAAGCTGGTGTTTTTGATGGACCAACCACAAATCCGAGACATCATGAGAGACCATGCTTTCACTTTCTCTATTAATGAACTCGAAGCTTCTGCTTGGTTGGCGTTTAGGAGGACAATCGAAACCTTTCTTGGAAACAATAAAGCCGAAAATTATAGGGAAATTGTTGAGGAATGTTTAGGACATTTCAAAGCCTTGGGCTGTAAAATTAGTGTGAAAGTGCATTTTCTATATAGCCATATCGACTATTTCTCCAAAAACTGGGTGCGGTGAGAAACAGGGTGAAAGATTCCACCAGGACATTAAAATCATGCAAACAAGATACCAGGGGAATTGGAATGAAACAATGATGGCAGATTACTGCTGGTGCCTAAATAGAAATTCCCCCGACCGCCCTAGAAGAATGTCAAAACGGTAAAAGGTCTCAAGTGTGATGTAAACACTAGGTAAGTTTTTTAAATTGTCACTTATAATTACATTAAATTATTTATTTATTTTATATCATCCTTGTTTATTCATAAAATATATTCATAAACATTTTTTTAAATTAAGTTAAAACCTGACGTGATAGAAAAAAAACTAAAAACAGATCTGAATTTAGGGCATCGCAATTGACTAAAATTAGTTGTTTTCATTGTTGAAGCAAATTTGATGCATACCAGTGTAATTTAATAACTAGTTTTAAAGTTTCTATTTCAAAATAAAGTTTCACCATATGTACCTTATTGTGAGGTAATAAGGGTATCTGACTTGTTTACAAGAAAATGCTGAGATTATTTTTACTAAGTCACATTTAGAGGGAAACATCTCAAATAAAGACATTACTTTGCATAATTATTTCTCGTTCTTGCAAAGGCAGATGGGTGCTTTGCAATTTGCTTTTTTAGCAAGAGTACTTGTAATAAGCGAGCCGTGACGAAGGGGAATCGTGGGATGCACGATTCAAGGCACATATTACTGTAGCAGCCCAACTCCGTACTCTGGATTTGTTTACGACTCAAGCACTCTTGAGCGTCTCATTCTAACCAGACTGTTGCAGACCGTCCAGCCTGATACTTGAATTAGTTTCTTACTGAAATGTCAACAAGACACATTTTGCTGTAGCAGCCCAACTCTGTACTCTGGATCTGTTTACGACGCAAGCACACTCGAGCGTCCCATTCTAACCGGACTGTTGCAGACCGTCCAGCCTGATACTTGAATTCGTTTCTTACTGAAATGTCAACAAGACAAGCGCATCCCCGGCACTGCGTTGGCGATCAAGAATAGTCATGCGGTGTGCATAACTGTCAGGGGACATAGTAAAGATTTTAGGTGTAACCTCAATTATAGCTTATAATTTCATGCAAACGTTTTTCGCTCTATTTAATAGTCAAGTTAAATTATATTTCAAATGGGATTTCTTATTAATTCAGATATATCTTGTATTGAATTTACTTAAGCAAATGGTTAAAGCAAGTATTTAAAGTGGAAATATAAAAGTTGCATATAATACTAACAAAAAAGTTCATAACAAAATTTCAATTTAAAATTATTTAAACACTAATGGAATTATAAATTAAAACGTCAGAATTGTAGCAAATTGTAGGACAGACGAAGAAAAAAAAACAAATATAAAGAGCATTTAAATGCCTTAAAAAGCTACCTATTGATAAATTTAACCCAGCTACGATTACGTAATCTAGCTACGTTGCACCGCCAACGAACGTCATAATTTTTCCGCTTAGAATATGAAACTTCTAAAACATTTCAATAAAAGGCTGAAAATGAGTATAATGGAGCTAAAATATATAAACACAATAATAATGAAAACTCCATATATGTCCCATACTATAGGGGACCAATCTTAGATGGTATAAAAATACAATACAATATTTCAGGTTTTTGATAATTTAAAATACCAACAGAGATATTTAGTTGACTTAAATTGGCAATACTGTAAGCTATCGCTGTACTGTGTTGAATCTTTGTACAATTAATATTTATTTTTCAAGAGAATGTGTTACAAGCTCGAGTCTTAGATAAAGCTATCAATGTAACTGGCGAAAAGCTTCAGACTCCTTAAGCACATTCTTATCTGCTATGAGATGGAATGTAAGTAAATAGTTGTGTGAATAAGTACTTCAATAATTATTTTGGTCATGAAGACCAATAAAATTATTTCAAAAATTTGTTTAAAAAACTTAATTTTACCAATGTCTAACGAACATATTTTATTAAATTATTGTAAAAAGTTGCATTAAGTATATGTTATTTCAGTTAACATAAAGCAATACTTACGTAAATAGCATTTAATGGTAATACTTCTTCCAATAAAGAAAGTACCAGACAAAATAAAAATGATATATTAACCAACAAAATTAAAACTAAAAGATAACCGATAACAGTAATTACAAATTTAAAAATTTCACATAAAAGGTTATATAATTTACTAACACAAGTATTTCCTACTTGGATTGAAGCAGTTATAAAACTGGTTCCTCAGTTCAGAGAGACTCTAACATTACAATAATATGTAGGCGTCTCCAGTTAACAATACTGATTCCAGTTCTGCACTACCTTTAGCTGTAAGCGGAAATTTGCATAGCATTCAAGGAAACCACGAATTGTTAAAGTTTGCTACTACAAGGAGTGGAACGGCGGCGAACCTCAAGTCTCTGACAAGGCCCTGAAGGTTCAACTAATTACACATCTGAATCGACAGGTGTTTGACGAACTCCAAGTTGTTGCAGTCAATCAACAACACAATTTATTATTAATATTACTTTGTGTTTATAGTAGTGTTCACGAGTCACAAGCAACATATTGCATGAATGAAATGATTGAATGAGAAAGAAAACTTAAATTCTCTGAAACGTGAACTATTGTTTTTGTTTGCTGTTACACGTTTTTGAATATAATCTAACTTCTTTTGGTATGCATTTTGAATTACCAGCGATAAAATTGACAAAAATAGAATAGGTTGTTATAAATTAAAAAACTAATACAAGATCTAGCAGAAATATGAGTAAAGATGTATAAACAATTAGAGCACAACTAATGGAATTGATGTAAAAAAACACTTAAAAAATTTCACACATTACTAAACAAAGAGTCTATTTGGCGACAATGCAATTATCCTCATTCCAGCGCCAGTGATGGTGACATTGTTATCTAAACCAGTCTGTTGGGTATTATTATATTTTTAGCGAGAATTACGTTTTATTATTTTAAGAGTTTTGGCTTGATAAGTAAAAATAATTACAATGATTGGCGCATGAGATAAGGTGGCTGATTTTGGTTTCGACCTTAACAATAAACTTCAGTGTATTAAATTATAACCATACTTCAGATTACCAAATTTTCAGAGCCTAAATTGTCTCTCAGTTAAAATCTACTGTATGGAATTTCACGAGAACTACTCGATCCATAAAAATGTTTTTGAGTGTTTGAAATCGGGTTATATGTCAAGTCCCATGAACAACAGATATTGAAACCTTTAATATTAAACACTAAAATCATCAGGAGCAGTATCTACCCTAGAGCGGCTTACACTGAGAAAACCCCAGGAGTAGTATCTGCCCTAGAGCGGCTTACAACAAGAAAACCCCATGAGTAGTATCTACCCTAGAGCGGTTTACACTAAGATAACCTCAGGAGTAGTATCTGCCCTAGAGCGGCTTACAACAAGAAAACCCCATGAGTAGTATCTACCCTAGAGCGGTTTACACTAAGATAACCTCAGGAGTAGTATCTACCCTAGAGCGGCTGACACTAAGAAAACCCCAGGAGTAGTATCTACCCTAGAGCTGCTTACACTAAGAAACCCCCAGGATTAGTATCTACCCTAGAACAGCTTATACTAAGAAAACCCCAGGTCTAGTATCCACCCTAGAGCGGCTTACACTAAGAAAACCCCAGGAGTAAATTTTATCCTGGTGCGGCTAACTCTAAGAAAACCTCAAGAGTAGTATCTCCCTAGAACAGCTTACACTATGAAAACCACGGGAGTAGTATCTACCCTAAAGCGGCTTATAATAAGAAAACCTCAGGAGTAGTATCTCCCTAGAACAGCTTACACTAAGAAAACCTCAGAAGTAGTATCTCCCTAGAACAGCTTACACTATGAAAACCACGGGAGTAGTATCTACCCTAAAGCGACTTATAATAAGAAAACCTCAGGAGTAGTATCTCCCTAGAACAGCTTACACTAAGAAAACCACAGGAGTAGTATCTATCCTAGAGAAACTTACATTAAGAAATCCCCAGGAGTAGTAAATATTCTGGTATGGGTAACACTAAAAAAACCTAAGGGGTAAAATCTACCCTAGAGTGCTAACACTAAGAGGTAATATATGTCCTTAAGAGCACCTAACACCAATCCTAGGACACACAGCGGTAGTACCTTTCCTGGAAGAGCTAATACTTAGCCAACCTCAGGGGTATTATCTTTCATGGGGCGACTAAGATTAGGCATAGCCAAGGAAGTAGTCTCCATTCTGAAATTCCCAACACCAACCCCAGCACACATAGGGCTAGTGTAGCTTTAAAAACGATTTCTTTTTTAATAATTGAAGTACAGTAATACAAAGTTCTACGGCTGAGAAGAAGAAAGTAAACGCAATTCCTAATACATCATACACAACGGTTGTCATTTAAAACGGCGCTACTATAGGCAATCGTGAAGATGTATCTGATTTGCATACGTTGAATATGAAGGCGCCTGTATTATAATTAAAACTATGAAGGCTTAGCTTGAAACAAAAATAGCACCAAAGAATTAAAGCGATGGATGAAAAACCCATTATTTTCTCATAAAACGTAAAATGGATTAACGTAATCCCTTAGAATCATACTATTTAATTAAAACAGAATAAAAGTGTTTGAGTTTTAGTTTTTGTGACATTTATTAAAACAAAATACTCACAGGGATATTACACAATATCAAGAGCACAGTGGTACAATATATTACAATTAAAATATTGGAAAGAACCTCGATACCACAAAAAATAATCAAAAGTAACAAATAAACAAGTTACTTTAGATTAAACCCTTATGTACATTTCGATGACCATGTCATCATCATCAGAGGGTCGTGTTACAAAATTACAACCTACCAAACAAGAAGTTACAAACTAGAATGATCTGGGAAGGGATATTGTAGAATTAAAAAAAATCAATGTTTAGGGTTTTACTTACTATTTTGTTATACTTTCTTCTAACCAAAATTTGCATTTTCCAGAAAAAAAGAGGTAGATGAAAATTGCTGGTGCGACCGTATCAAACCCATGGCATAGTATCTGTCCTTGGGCGACTAAGAAAAGACAAACCAAAAGAAGTAGTCGATCCTGGAGCGCCTAACACCAACCCCAGCAAACACAGGGGTAGTATCTGAATCGGGCGACTAAGAAAAGACAAACCAAAGGAAGTAGTCTCTATCCTGGAGCGCTTAACACCAACCCCAGCAAACACAGGTAGCTTTCAAAAACGATCTCATATATAGGAAATATTATTTAGTATTAATATTAATTAATAACAGGTCATATTATAGGAATAAGCTATAGAGGATATTAAATAACAGGAAATGGATGAAGAAGATATCAAATGGCAGATGCCGTAAGATAGATAGATACTATGAGACAAAGCCACACTGCGTTTGAAGCTCCTACTCTTTGAAAAAAGTCAACAGCTACTGAAGGAACGTTAATTACCATGATAAACGGAAGTTGGTTTTTATCAAGGTGTGAGTGATTTCTATTAATTAATTAAGCTCTTACCGTACAGAAAAAGTGTTCAGTTCATACCGGGAAGTAACAAGTCATTAGCCGCATATATCAAGTTAAATTAATGACCAACTGTTTTCGCTTTGTACGTAAGAGGCATTTAGTACAATCTTTTTATCACTTGATATTACAGTTTTCTGTGAAGTAAACCAAACCTATACAGCTTAATTTTTCCATGTTTCAATTTACATAACTTATTAATCACATAATTTTAAAAGCCTACAAATTTGTTTTTTGTGTTTAAAACGATAATTAATGTACAGCCACGTATGAATGGTAAATGGAAAGCCTGGAAATTTATACGCTGGAATAAAAGGGAAAGGAAAAACACTTGTATAGAAAAATGAGAAAAGGTTATGTTATGTAAGCGAGGTTGTTAATGTTCGTAAAACATTGCCTCTACAGCTCGAATGTAAAAGGGAAAATAAGCATAAATATACAAAATAAACATCATGAAATTCCCTCTCCTCTTCATGAGACGATTCTTTGTTGGTTTGGACACGCATTTCTTCAAAAAATATATTAAAAAAAATAACTGTACGTTTTATCGGCTTTTAATACGTAATTGAAACACTTAAGGTAACTGAAACTCGTATTTTTCATGTTAACATTAATACCTTACAGTTATAGAGAAATAAACAAACACTTGGGCATATATAATTACATGCATTTTACTAACATTTAGAATTATCAGCATGTTTACACGTCGTACTTGCCCTTCGCCTAGTTTGAGCAACTTTCCGATCGTGTGGCTAGGCAGACAAGAGGGAGCCAAAGTTACTTAAGTGTTAATCTTTTAACCTTACAGTTGCAACAGCTTATTATTCTCCAGCGTCGCTAAGATGTTTTTACTTATTCCGAAATGTATACGTCATAGTGTTGAACTAATTATAAATATACTTTACGTTTGGTGACAGGATTCGTAATATCGTTTGTCTGTAAAAAAAGTCAAATTATCTTAACATTTTATTTTTAGGCTGACTAAATGTCATTACACGAGCGATATAAGTGTCATGTTCGCAACAAAAGTGTTACATCTGTAGGGGTTGTTCTGTGTAAAGCTTTAATTGTTCCGTCATGTAATGAACTACAAAGTTTTAATTGCAATTAATAGTTTACTTACAAAGGAAATCATATAAGTTCATCATTCTCCTCGGGGATACATGGAACGGGCGTTTTAGATCTGGGTCAAGGAAACACCTGTTTTGTGTTTAAAGACTTTAATTACAATAGCAGTCAAAATTGCAAGTTTAAAAAATATCTACAGGTATTTAACTGTATAATACATTAATAATACGTATAAAACAAATAATATAAAAACAAATTCAATTTAACCTTTGAGAGGGCGCTTGCGGAGGTTTATTCCGCAGAAATACCCTTTAAAATTCAAACGGTTTACGATTTTATATTTTTGTGACTTCACAATTAAATACAATATAAATTCATTGTAAATAATTTTAGACATCATTATTGTACAATTTTAATTTTTTAAACGTTATATTTCTAAAAATATTTTGAATCGTTAAAACGTGTAAGCAATGTATACTAGACCACTGTTTTCATTACGGGGGAAGTGTTTGTGGGTTATTTTTCTGTAATGAAGTAATTCAACGTCTAAACGTATAAAATAGATTATCGCGATGGTAGGCCCTACATATAAGAATATGAAATTAGTTATAATATTTAGTGAAAATGAAAAATATTTTTATTAACATATGTAACCCTAAAAAATAGTGGATGGAAAACGTATTGGCTTTATAACACAACAGGGCCTAGTAGAATCTTGTTTCCAATTCATAATTGTTCATTTCTAAGCTTACTAGTCACCACTAGGGTAGCGGGAACATGACCCACTCTCATGAGAATTATGTTTCTTTTTGCTGTTCTACCTTGCCTTTGTTGCTGAGTATACCACAGAATATTTAGTTTTTTTTACTAAAAAAAGGTTCTCTCCTATTGTAAAACTTGACTGTAACAGCTTCCTGACAACAAATTAGTCATTTCCGTCATTTTAAGATTGACCTATTATGTTTACATTTGTTTCATTTACAATTTCATTGACTTCTTCGTCAGGTTCATCATCTGGCAAATAGGCCCGTTTTCATCAGAATCACCAAAGCTGTCTTATTAGATGGCTCTAATTTCCGGTAGAAAGTATTTATTGATTTTCTTCTCTTTTGACACTAAATAGCATTTTACGAATTCTCTCCTCTTCAAATGGAACAACAGTAAAATGTAAAACTTAGACACTAAAAAGACATACAACACTAAAATAATAATAACAATAAAAACAGTAATAATTTAACTCCATAAAGTCTTTTGTAATGTAAATAACTGCACATATAATATACATAACTGGAAGAAAACTACGCAATCTGACCACGATTGAAAAAGATCGTGTGAAAAATTCACACTAATACTACATGGAAAAAAATTACAAAAATATGTTGGTTCGTTTCCTAGAATGCTGGTCGTGGAGTAACGAGCTGGAAATAAGCATTTCTTGGATAACTAAAATGAAATTTTTCATTGTTAACTTCAGTAGGAATTTACTTAAATTTTTTTATATTACTTGTTGACTCTGTATCTTATAAAACAAATAAAAACATATACAAACTCACAAATCATTCATTTATTTACTCATAAGCGTTTCAATGACCAAGTCATCATCATCAGTGAATGTTACTACTACAAACTCTAACTTACAACTAGGGGGAAAGTAGTTAGAGTTTGTAGTAGTAACACTCACCGATGATGATGACTTGGTCACTGAAACGCGTATGAGTAAATAAATGAATGATTTGTGAGTTTTGTGTGTGTTTTTATTTGTTTTTGGCATAACCTCACAAGGTAAGCTCAAAGAATATTTTGTTCTGTATCTTATACTTCAATGTTTCTATTCATAATTCGAATATCTTTTGATGACGTCGTGATATTGGTAATAAATCAGATTAAAAAAGCGTTAATCTTTTCGGTCTTAATTTTGTTTCAAATCACACAAACTTTATATAAAAAGATATAGATTAATTTGATTTGAAAAAGCGATAAACGCTGAAGAATTAAAGTTGTAGATTAAATTTGCAACTGCAGCAAAAGATACAATAGAACGAGAGAAGAGTAGCGTAAGCGTAAGTAATGGCAGGATGGGAGTGTAGCCGACACAAAGGCGGCAGGACCCAGCTCAGGAAACGTATCTGAAGGGTAGCTTCGTTATTACGTTAAAGGTTAACTTTAATGTTAAAATACCCTTGACGTATCTTCCGCCCTACAACTATTTAAAACACTAGAATGTAACAGTCAGGGGACTGGCCAATTGTAGTGAATATGCCATTTAGATTCTGTAATTAATAGATAGGTCATTAAAATATAGACAATATAGTTTATATTAAAACAAACTAATATAAACATTAAAAAATTACTACAAAAGCCAATAAAGGAAACTTAAAGAAAGAATAAAGAAATCCTTTTTATTTTATAATTACAATTAATAAAAATATGTATATACATATGTCAGGATGACAATATTAAGTGGGAATATAAGAAGCGAATTTCCTAGCAATTTTCAACCTTCCTTTCTATTTAAGTGTTGGGGCTATTATTTTTTTTGTTACTATTTATACGCTTTTTTTCTTTTTTGTCGCTTGAATTGTATTGTAGTTTCTTTTCGCATCATCAGGTTGTGAAGCAAAGTTCGATAGCGTTAATACAGTTTGTTTCTTTCTTTTTATTAAATTTAATCCTTGAGGAATATTTATGATATTGTGTGATAACCATGACAACAATTTAAGGTTGTACAATGGAGGTTTCGACGACAACCAGATGAGAGCAAAAAAATCACATACTTCTTTAAGATATACACTTCTAGCAATGAAAGGGAAAGTTGGCTCACTGCCACCGTCTATTTAAAAAAAAATGGCATTAAAAACCTTTAGCTCCTGAAGAGGGTTTTATTTTGGAATCGAAACGTTGAGAAACGTCTTAAAACTAATTCGATGCTTTCTAATATCTTATTGGCCCTAATTAGTGATAATAAACAAAATTAATTAAAATTGATAGACGTAAAGTTAAGGTCTTTTGAGGAGGTTTTAGAATTTTTTAATGTGAAAGTTCAAATAATTTTAAATATTATTTCCAATACATTTTCAGATATAACCGGAAACAAGTGTTTTCCTATAGGCTACTTATAAAATTGCAAATTACAGATTGTAATAGTACTTGTAATTAAAAATAAATCTTTCAGTGTATTTTTTTTAAAGGTTTCTAACTGTAAATTTCGCTAACAATATCTCTTGAGCCAGGAAAGGTTGGTTCAACAATAGCAGGGCAACGCTGCACTTTCCGCTTAAACTCACTTTGTATTTTCTTACAAAAGCCAAGATAAGCCATTGTGACCAAACAATACAGTACAATGGATGTGTACGGCCGTGGATAATGTAACTCATTGAACCAGTTTAGAATTACGGATGTTCTGTTGTCGGACACTAAAGTGAAGCAGTATAAAAATGGATAAATAATGAGGTGAAGGTTTTGTTGAAGGAACAGAATATCAGCAACAATGCGGGTATTTCTACCCTCATTATCAGCAACAATTTACCTTACATAAATAAACTATTTATTACATATACACCATAATACACAGTAATATTTGTTAATAAATCAGAAAGAGTAAGTTAAATAAATTCAGTGGCACATGCTTGGTGTGCCGGGTAGAGCATGTGCCGGGTAGAGCATGTGATCACTAACTTACTGGTGCCGAGTCGCGACCCTAGGTAGCGCCAAGAAACGTCTGCTCAATCGTTGACTGTAAAAATGTGAAACGTAAAGTAAAAGATTTGAGTAAAAACTAACAAATAATTTTTGTATTTGGAAAACGTTAGTTATTATTTATTACATATATTTTTTATGAAACCTATGTGAGACCCACAATGGAATATGCATGTGAAGTAGTCTCTTTAGCAAACAGCAGCAACCTCCAAAAGCTTGACAGAATACAGAATAATGCTCTAAGAATAGTCACTGGAAGAGCTTTTTCTACACCAATTTGTGCCATGGAGATCCAAACAGACACCGAACCCTTAAGTACCTGGCGAGAGAAACTTACACTGAAGTTCTGGGAGAGATCCAAAAGAGTTGACTGCAGGTACTGGAACAGATACAAGGCAGCCACACACCGCTTAAAAACACAAAAAACTGCTCTTAAACACATGCAAAACCTCGGAACTAAATATAACATCCACCTAGGCAGCCCTGCCCCCTTGAAAACTTTCAATACAGTCTTTGGTGCATCACCTTTAATGAATCTTTCACTGCTGAGCCAATCAGCCCCCAAATATCTGTCTAACCCGGATGAACTACGGAAATCTGCACTGGAGATTATACATACACTATATCCTCAAGAAAATTGGCCCCTTATCAGTGTTCTATGATTTTTAACACTGGAACCGGGGCAGGCGTGTACTCACACCTTTTTCAAAAGAGTCAAGCAGTTGGGATATACTCAAGCAACTACGATGGTGAGATAGCTGCGGTAATAAAAGCCGTTAAAGAGTTCAGGCTAGCCATAGAGAAAGAACAACTGAATTGCAGAAGAGTTGCTATTTTCATCGACTCACAAGCTGCAATTATCGCGTTAGCCAGCAGCACTCCCACTGACTGCAATTTAACACTAGAAGATAGGAAAAGTCTCGCAAAACTCATAGAAGACGGCTGCATTGTCCACCTCCAGTGGATCCCAAGTCATGTGAGAATCCCTGGTAATGAGAAAGCCGAAAAATTAGCGAAGGACGGAGCAAAAACGCAACAGCCTATTTCCCTTGACAGCATAACATCTGGTAAAAGCCATATAGAAACTGCAGTCAGACAACACTGTAAATCAGTCCACCTGGAGGCAAGTAGAGGAAAGAAGTGGCAAACGTTACTGTTGGATGGTAACCTAAGCAGAGCGACTGCCGTCGCACAATTTCGTACTTGTACTGGCCATGATTACCTCCAGGCACATCTTCACCGTCTTGGTCTGGTGGACACTGACATCCGTTCCCTATGTCTAGGAGAAAGAATGAACGGCGACCATATGCCAAAGTGCCCAGAGCTGGCGAACATAACTCCACAGTTGTCTCGTCTCTACTGGCAGGCATTGGATAAAGTAAAGTAATTTATTATATATATATATATATATATATATATATATATATATATATATATATATGTATATATATATATATATATATATATATATATATATATATATATATATATATATATATCTGATGCTGGTAATACTATCTTTGTACACAAAATACTCTTTAAATTTAATAATTTATTGTTTGCCAATTCTATTATCAGAAAAGGTAACATAAAATTTCTCAAATCTATGATTAAAATCACAAAAAAGACCAATTTATGCGCTATTAATGAGTCTAATAGTCTAACAGCTCTTTCTGGAGACTGACCTCATGTCTTTGTACGCCTCTCTTCCATATTAATCCAACTATGGTTTGGGTAACGTCTATCCAGCGACACACCTACGCGCTCTCTAATCTTCCTCCTCAAGCATGTTAGCCTTCAGAATACGCGAATAGACTATTCTCCGATCTGGTAGGTGGCACCTTTCCCTCCATAGACTCCACTGGAACTCATTCACCGCTCTTGATACATATTTAACTATAGTAATCCTTCATATGCCCGGGTACATATGCCGTTCCATGACTCTTTGGTTCACTTTCAACACGTACATGGAGTGTTTGCTAAGGACAGTGGCTAAGGATGTAAATGGAGTGTTTGCTAAAGATAGTGGCTAATGACGTATATGGAGTGTTTGCTACTGACATTGGCTAAGAATGAACATGGAGTGTTTGCTGAAGACAGTGGCTAATTACATACATGGAGTGCGAAGGTCACACATGGAGTGTTTGCTAAGGACAGTGGCTAAGGATGTACATGGAGTGTTTGATAATGTCAGTGGCAGGATACTGATCTAACAATTGGGCTCTTGAACTCATATACTTCTTTATAACTTTTTCAAATATTAAACTTCATTCTAACTAACGAAAAACTATTTCTTTAGGTAATTCATGCAGTTTGGACTTCGCCGCATGTTATTATCACGTGGCCGAGCTAAAAATAACCCTTCATTTTAAATTTCTATCACTGTGGTATTTGTTTTTTTAAAAAATAATTTGAATTTTTTATATGCATATTAATGTTTATCGTTTATTAACATGTTTCTTATCCTAATGTATATGTTTCTTGTCTAGCTCTGGCAGCCAAATAGTATTTAGTCGAATGAGTATAGCATTGAATTTCCCAGCCGGTTTAAAATGCCTTACGCCGTTTTGTTAAATATCTTCTCCATGGTCAACGTAAACTCTTTTTAGGGATAAAGGGTTACATATACAGTTTATATATTGTAGAGGGAGTTTTCAACAGGGGTCTAGGCCTATATATGACATTACGTAACTAAATAGCTCAATGTGACTAACAAATAATAAATTCTAGCAACTTTTAACCGAAGCTGTGTTAAAACACAATGATTGCTCTACACAAGCGCCAATCAAATTTTGGGTTAATCGGTTGTGCTACAAACACCCCCAAGCCCTGCCCAACAAGTGTGGAGCTTTAATACTAGATAATCCCTCGCTCTCCGCAGTAGATTTAAATCTGCTGTAAAGGCCCGAAATTCACGACCTATATTTCACAATAGATCATAGTTATGGTCGATAAGAAAAATCCTTATTGGACATTAAAATAACTTAATTTCGAAATAAAAAAATTGTCTTCTTTAAAACAGTTTAGATTAGTCGTTATGAATTCCAGTTGAATGGCAAGAGTAAATTACGTTTTTGTAACGATGTTACGTCAGTAGTGTTACTGGTATACCTGACAACAAGGTAAGCTGTTCCATATTGTAACCTTTCTAGAGGTCTGTGAAGGTTTATCTTAAACATAGACCAGCTCTCAACCTATCACGTTTGTTATCGTTCATGTCATGAACCAAAAAATACAACTCTGTCATAGTGGCCTCGTGTAGGATTAGTATTAAGTTAACTTAATTAAAATTGTCACAAAGATAAGTAAACAGAAAATATGATGACATAATTGAAATGTATAAAAAGAGAAAAAAGATAAGAGTAGAATATATATATATATGCCTATAAATGTGCAGACTGCACATTATCGATAATTACTTTTATATATATAAATAAATAAATATATATATATATATATATATATATATATATATATATATATATATAAATAAATAAATAAATAAATAAATAAATATATATATATATATATATATATATATAAATATATATAGTTAGTCTGTCTAATAATTATGTTTATTATAATCAGACGTAATTTTACAGCTAAGTTACCATCATCAGTGATTACATTGCACACTGTCCTGTGTATTAGTTTACAAAATATCAACAATGGTGATGAATCGATTGTGGAATCCAATCTAAACATATAAGAATTACAATCACTTTAAGAATTGAGCAGCAATATATCTTGAGTATTTTCTCTGGGTATATTGATTTCACAAGTTTAGATCAAAACGATATTATCAAAATTGTGAAGTAAAAAAAACTTGAAAGTTGAACGTACCAAGAATATTATCGATAACTTGTGTGAAGTAAAAAAAGCATGAATGTTGAACGTAGCAAGAATAATATCGATAACTTGTGTGAAGTAAAAAAGCATGAAAGTTGAACGTACAAGAATAATATCGATAACTTGTGTAAAGTAAACAAAGCATGAAAGTTGAACGTAGCAAGAATTATATCGATAACTTGTGTGAAGTAAAAAAAGCATGAAAGTTGAACGTAGCAAGAAATATATCGATAACTTGTGTGAAGTAAAAAAAGCATGAAAGTTGAACGTAGCAAGATTAATATCGATAACTTGTGTGAAGTAAAAAAAGCATGAAAGTTGAATGTAGCAAGAATTATATCGATAACTTGTGTGAAGTAAAAAAGCATGAAAGTTGAACGTAGCAAGAATTATATCGATAACTTGTGTGAAGTAAAAAAAGCATGAAAGTTGAACGTAGCAAGAATTATATCGATAACTTGTGTGAAGTAAAAAAAGCATGAAAGTTGAACGTAGCAAGAATTATATCGATAACTTGTGTGAAGTAAAAAAAGCATGAATGTTGAACGTAGCAAGAATAATATCGATAACTTGTGTGAAGTAAAAAAAGCATGAAAGTTGAACGTAGCAAGAATAATATCGATAACTTGTGTGAAGTAAAAAAAGCATGAAAGTTGAATGTAGCAAGAATTATATCGATAACTTGTGTGAAGTAAAAAAGCATGAAAGTTGAACGTAGCAAGAATTATATCGATAACTTGTGTGAAGTAAAAAAAGCATGAAAGTTGAACGTAGCAAGATTAATATCGATAACTTGTGTGAAGTAAAAAAAGCATGAAAGTTGAACGTAGCAAGAATTATATCGATAACTTGTGTGAAGTAAAAAAAAGCATGAATGTTGAACGTAGCAAGAATAATATCGATAACTTGTGTGAAGTAAAAAAAGCATGAAAGTTGAATGTAGCAAGAATTATATCGATAACTTGTGTGAAGTAAAAAAGCATGAAAGTTGAACGTAGCAAGAATTATATCGATAACTTGTGTGAAGTAAAAAAAGCATGAAAGTTGAACGTAGCAAGATTAATATCGATAACTTGTGTGAAGTAAAAAAGCATGAAAGTTGAACGTAGCACGAATAATATCGATAACTTGTGTGAAGTAAAAAAAGCATTAAAGTTGAATGTAGCAAGAATTATATCGATAACTTGGGTGAAGTAAAAAAAGCATGAAAGTTGAACGTAGCAAGAATAATATCGATAACTTGTGTGAAGTAAAAAAAGCATGAACGTTGAACGTAGCAAGAATTATATCGATAACTTGTGTGAAGTAAAAAAAGCATGAATGTTGAACGTAGCAAGAATAATATCGATAACTTGTGTGAAGTAAAAAAGCATGAAAGTTGAACGTACAAGAATAATATCGATAACTTGTGTAAAGTAAACAAAGCATGAAAGTTGAACGTAGCAAGAATTATATCGATAACTTGTGTGAAGTAAAAAAAGCATGAAAGTTGAACGTAGCAAGAAATATATCGATAACTTGTGTGAAGTAAAAAAAGCATGAAAGTTGAACGTAGCAAGAATAATATCGATAACTTGTGTGAAGTAAAAAAAGCATGAAAGTTGAATGTAGCAAGAATTATATCGATAACTTGTGTGAAGTAAAAAAGCATGAAAGTTGAACGTAGCAAGAATTATATCGATAACTTGTGTGAAGTAAAAAAAGCATGAAAGTTGAACGTAGCAAGAATTATATCGATAACTTGTGTGAAGTAAAAAAAGCATGAATGTTGAACGTAGCAAGAATAATATCGATAACTTGTGTGAAGTAAAAAAAGCATGAAAGTTGAACGTAGCAAGAATAATATCGATAACTTGTGTGAAGTAAAAAAAGCATGAAAGTTGAATGTAGCAAGAATTATATCGATAACTTGTGTGAAGTAAAAAAGCATGAAAGTTGAACGTAGCAAGAATTATATCGATAACTTGTGTGAAGTAAAAAAAGCATGAAAGTTGAACGTAGCAAGATTAATATCGATAACTTGTGTGAAGTAAAAAAGCATGAAAGTTGAACGTAGCACGAATAATATCGATAACTTGTGTGAAGTAAAAAAAGCATTAAAGATGAATGTAGCAAGAATTATATCGATAACTTGGGTGAAGTAAAAAAAGCATGAAAGTTGAACGTAGCAAGAATAATATCGATAACTTGTGTGAAGTAAAAAAAGCATGAAAGTTGAACGTAGCAAGAATTATATCGATAACTTGTGTGAAGTAAAAAAAGCATGAATGTTGAACGTAGCAAGAATAATATCGATAACTTGTGTGAAGTAAAAAAGCATGAAAGTTGAACGTACAAGAATAATATCGATAACTTGTGTAAAGTAAACAAAGCATGAAAGTTGAACGTAGCAAGAATTATATCGATAACTTGTGTGAAGTAAAAAAAGCATGAAAGTTGAACGTAGCAAGAAATATATCGATAACTTGTGTGAAGTAAAAAAAGCATGAAAGTTGAACGTAGCAAGAATAATATCGATAACTTGTGTGAAGTAAAAAAAGCATGAAAGTTGAATGTAGCAAGAATTATATCGATAACTTGTGTGAAGTAAAAAAAGCATGAAAGTTGAACGTAGCAAGAATTATATCGATAACTTGTGTGAAGTAAAAAAAGCATGAAAGTTGAACGTAGCAAGAATTATATCGATAACTTGTGTGAAGAAAAAAAGCATGAATGTTGAACGTAGCAAGAATAATATCGATAACTTGTGTGAAGTAAAAAAAGCATGAAAGTTGAACGTAGCAAGAATAATATCGATAACTTGTGTGAAGTAAAAAAAGCATGAAAGTTGAATGTAGCAAGAATTATATCGATAACTTGTGTGAAGTAAAAAAGCATGAAAGTTGAACGTAGCAAGAATTATATCGATAACTTGTGTGAAGTAAAAAAAGCATGAAAGTTGAACGTAGCAAGATTAATATCGATAACTTGTGTGAAGTAAAAAAGCATGAAAGTTGAACGTAGCACGAATAATATCGATAACTTGTGTGAAGTAAAAAAAGCATTAAAGTTGAATGTAGCAAGAATTATATCGATAACTTGGGTGAAGTAAAAAATGCATGAAAGTTGAACGTAGCAAGAATAATATCGATAACTTGTGTAAAGTAAACAAAGCATGAAAGTTGAACGTAGCAAGAATTATATCGATAACTTGTGTGAAGTAAAAAAAGCATGAAAGTTGAACGTAGCAAGAAATATATCGATAACTTGTGTGAAGTAAAAAAAGCATGAAAGTTGAACGTAGCAAGAATAATATCGATAACTTGTGTGAAGTAAAAACAGCATGAAAGTTGAATGTAGCAAGAATTATATCGATAACTTGTGTGAAGTAAAAAAGCATGAAAGTTGAACGTAGCAAGAATTATATCGATAACTTGTGTGAAGTAAAAAAAGCATGAAAGTTGAACGTAGCAAGAATAATATCGATAACTTGTGTGAAGTAAAAAAAGCATGAAAGTTGAACGTAGCAAGAATAATATCGATAACTTGTGTGAAGTAAAAAAAGCATTAAAGTTGAATGTAGCAAGAATTATATCGATAACTTGGGTGAAGTAAAAAAAGCATGAAAGTTGAACGTAGCAAGAATAATATCGATAACTTGTGTAAAGTAAACAAAGCATGAAAGTTGAACGTAGCAAGAAATATATCGATAACTTGTGTGAAGTAAAAAAAGCATGAAAGTTGAACGTAGCAAGAATAATATCGATAACTTGTGTGAAGTAAAAAAAGCATGAAAGTTGAATGTAGCAAGAATTATATCGATAACTTGTGTGAAGTAAAAAAGCATGAAAGTTGAACGTAGCAAGAATTATATCGATAACTTGTGTGAAGTAAAAAAAGCATGAAAGTTGAACGTAGCAAGAATTATATCGATAACTTGTGTGAAGTAAAAAAAGCATGAATGTTGAACGTAGCAAGAATAATATCGATAACTTGTGTGAAGTAAAAAAAGCATGAAAGTTGAACGTAGCAAGAATAATATCGATAACTTGTGTGAAGTAAAAAAAGCATGAAAGTTGAATGTAGCAAGAATTATATCGATAACTTGTGTGAAGTAAAAAAGCATGAAAGTTGAACGTAGCAAGAATTATATCGATAACTTGTGTGAAGTAAAAAAAGCATGAAAGTTGAACGTAGCAAGATTAATATCGATAACTTGTGTGAAGTAAAAAAGCATGAAAGTTGAACGTAGCACGAATAATATCGATAACTTGTGTGAAGTAAAAAAAGCATTAAAGTTGAATGTAGCAAGAATTATATCGATAACTTGGGTGAAGTAAAAAAAGCATGAAAGTTGAACGTAGCAAGAATAATATCGATAACTTGTGTGAAGTAAAAAAAGCATGAAAGTTGAACGTAGCAAGAATTATATCGATAACTTGTGTGAAGTAAAAAAAGCATGAATGTTGAACGTAGCAAGAATAATATCGATAACTTGTGTGAAGTAAAAAAGCATGAAAGTTGAACGTACAAGAATAATATCGATAACTTGTGTAAAGTAAACAAAGCATGAAAGTTGAACGTAGCAAGAATTATATCGATAACTTGTGTGAAGTAAAAAAAGCATGAAAGTTGAACGTAGCAAGAAATATATCGATAACTTGTGTGAAGTAAAAAAAGCATGAAAGTTGAACGTAGCAAGAATAATATCGATAACTTGTGTGAAGTAAAAAAAGCATGAAAGTTGAATGCAGCAAGAATTATATCGATAACTTGTGTGAAGTAAAAAAGCATGAAAGTTGAACGTAGCAAGAATTATATCGATAACTTGTGTGAAGTAAAAAAAGCATGAAAGTTGAACGTAGCAAGAATTATATCGATAACTTGTGTGAAGTAAAAAAAGCATGAATGTTGAACGTAGCAAGAATAATATCGATAACTTGTGTGAAGTAAAAAAAGCATGAAAGTTGAACGTAGCAAGAATAATATCGATAACTTGTGTGAAGTAAAAAAAGCATGAAAGTTGAATGTAGCAAGAATTATATCGATAACTTGTGTGAAGTAAAAAAGCATGAAAGTTGAACGTAGCAAGAATTATATCGATAACTTGTGTGAAGTAAAAAAAGCATGAAAGTTGAACGTAGCAAGATTAATATCGATAACTTGTGTGAAGTAAAAAAGCATGAAAGTTGAACGTAGCACGAATAATATCGATAACTTGTGTGAAGTAAAAAAAGCATTAAAGTTGAATGTAGCAAGAATTATATCGATAACTTGGGTGAAGTAAAAAAAGCATGAAAGTTGAACGTAGCAAGAATAATATCGATAACTTGTGTGAAGTAAAAAAAGCATGAAAGTTGAACGTAGCAAGAATTATATCGATAACTTGTGTGAAGTAAAAAAAGCATGAATGTTGAACGTAGCAAGAATAATATCGATAACTTGTGTGAAGTAAAAAAGCATGAAAGTTGAACGTACAAGAATAATATCGATAACTTGTGTAAAGTAAACAATGCATGAAAGTTGAACGTAGCAAGAATTATATCGATAACTTGTGTGAAGTAAAAAAAGCATGAAAGTTGAACGTAGCAAGAAATATATCGATAACTTGTGTGAAGTAAAAAAAGCATGAAAGTTGAACGTAGCAAGAATAATATCGATAACTTGTGTGAAGTAAAAAAAGCATGAAAGTTGAATGTAGCAAGAATTATATCGATAACTTGTGTGAAGTAAAAAAGCATGAAAGTTGAACGTAGCAAGAATTATATCGATAACTTGTGTGAAGTAAAAAAAGCATGAAAGATGAACGTAGCAAGAATTATATCGATAACTTGTGTGAAGTAAAAAAAGCATGAAAGTTGAACGTAGCAAGAATTATATCGATAACTTGTGTGAAGTAAAAAAAGCATGAATGTTGAACGTAGCAAGAATAATATCGATAACTTGTGTGAAGTAAAAAAGCATGAAAGTTGAACGTACAAGAATAATATCGATAACTTGTGTAAAGTAAACAAAGCATGAAAGTTGAACGTAGCAAGAATTATATCGATAACTTGTGTGAAGTAAAAAAAGCATGAAAGTTGAACGTAGCAAGAAATATATCGATAACTTGTGTGAAGTAAAAAAAGCATGAAAGTTGAACGTAGCAAGAATAATATCGATAACTTGTGTGAAGTAAAAAAAGCATGAAAGTTGAATGTAGCAAGAATTATATCGATAACTTGTGTGAAGTAAAAAAAGCATGAAAGTTGAACGTAGCAAGAATTATATCGATAACTTGTGTGAAGTAAAAAAAGCATGAAAGTTGAACGTAGCAAGAATTATATCGATAACTTGTGTGAAGAAAAAAAGCATGAATGTTGAACGTAGCAAGAATAATATCGATAACTTGTGTGAAGTAAAAAAAGCATGAAAGTTGAACGTAGCAAGAATAATATCGATAACTTGTGTGAAGTAAAAAAAGCATGAAAGTTGAATGTAGCAAGAATTATATCGATAACTTGTGTGAAGTAAAAAAGCATGAAAGTTGAACGTAGCAAGAATTATATCGATAACTTGTGTGAAGTAAAAAAAGCATGAAAGTTGAACGTAGCAAGATTAATATCGATAACTTGTGTGAAGTAAAAAAGCATGAAAGTTGAACGTAGCACGAATAATATCGATAACTTGTGTGAAGTAAAAAAAGCATTAAAGTTGAATGTAGCAAGAATTATATCGATAACTTGGGTGAAGTAAAAAATGCATGAAAGTTGAACGTAGCAAGAATAATATCGATAACTTGTGTAAAGTAAACAAAGCATGAAAGTTGAACGTAGCAAGAATTATATCGATAACTTGTGTGAAGTAAAAAAAGCATGAAAGTTGAACGTAGCAAGAAATATATCGATAACTTGTGTGAAGTAAAAAAAGCATGAAAGTTGAACGTAGCAAGAATAATATCGATAACTTGTGTGAAGTAAAAACAGCATGAAAGTTGAATGTAGCAAGAATTATATCGATAACTTGTGTGAAGTAAAAAAGCATGAAAGTTGAACGTAGCAAGAATTATATCGATAACTTGTGTGAAGTAAAAAAAGCATGAAAGTTGAACGTAGCAAGAATAATATCGATAACTTGTGTGAAGTAAAAAAAGCATGAAAGTTGAACGTAGCAAGAATAATATCGATAACTTGTGTGAAGTAAAAAAAGCATTAAAGTTGAATGTAGCAAGAATTATATCGATAACTTGGGTGAAGTAAAAAAAGCATGAAAGTTGAACGTAGCAAGAATAATATCGATAACTTGTGTAAAGTAAACAAAGCATGAAAGTTGAACGTAGCAAGAAATATATCGATAACTTGTGTGAAGTAAAAAAAGCATGAAAGTTGAACGTAGCAAGAATAATATCGATAACTTGTGTGAAGTAAAAAAAGCATGAAAGTTGAATGTAGCAAGAATTATATCGATAACTTGTGTGAAGTAAAAAAGCATGAAAGTTGAACGTAGCAAGAATTATATCGATAACTTGTGTGAAGTAAAAAAAGCATGAAAGTTGAACGTAGCAAGAATTATATCGATAACTTGTGTGAAGTAAAAAAAGCATGAATGTTGAACGTAGCAAGAATAATATCGATAACTTGTGTGAAGTAAAAAAAGCATGAAAGTTGAACGTAGCAAGAATAATATCGATAACTTGTGTGAAGTAAAAAAAGCATGAAAGTTGAATGTAGCAAGAATTATATCGATAACTTGTGTGAAGTAAAAAAGCATGAAAGTTGAACGTAGCAAGAATTATATCGATAACTTGTGTGAAGTAAAAAAAGCATGAAAGTTGAACGTAGCAAGATTAATATCGATAACTTGTGTGAAGTAAAAAAGCATGAAAGTTGAACGTAGCACGAATAATATCGATAACTTGTGTGAAGTAAAAAAAGCATTAAAGTTGAATGTAGCAAGAATTATATCGATAACTTGGGTGAAGTAAAAAAAGCATGAAAGTTGAACGTAGCAAGAATAATATCGATAACTTGTGTGAAGTAAAAAAAGCATGAAAGTTGAACGTAGCAAGAATTATATCGATAACTTGTGTGAAGTAAAAAAAGCATGAATGTTGAACGTAGCAAGAATAATATCGATAACTTGTGTGAAGTAAAAAAGCATGAAAGTTGAACGTACAAGAATAATATCGATAACTTGTGTAAAGTAAACAAAGCATGAAAGTTGAACGTAGCAAGAATTATATCGATAACTTGTGTGAAGTAAAAAAAGCATGAAAGTTGAACGTAGCAAGAAATATATCGATAACTTGTGTGAAGTAAAAAAAGCATGAAAGTTGAACGTAGCAAGAATAATATCGATAACTTGTGTGAAGTAAAAAAAGCATGAAAGTTGAATGCAGCAAGAATTATATCGATAACTTGTGTGAAGTAAAAAAGCATGAAAGTTGAACGTAGCAAGAATTATATCGATAACTTGTGTGAAGTAAAAAAAGCATGAAAGTTGAACGTAGCAAGAATTATATCGATAACTTGTGTGAAGTAAAAAAAGCATGAATGTTGAACGTAGCAAGAATAATATCGATAACTTGTGTGAAGTAAAAAAAGCATGAAAGTTGAACGTAGCAAGAATAATATCGATAACTTGTGTGAAGTAAAAAAAGCATGAAAGTTGAATGTAGCAAGAATTATATCGATAACTTTTGTGAAGTAAAAAAGCATGAAAGTTGAACGTAGCAAGAATTATATCGATAACTTGTGTGAAGTAAAAAAAGCATGAAAGTTGAACGTAGCAAGATTAATATCGATAACTTGTGTGAAGTAAAAAAGCATGAAAGTTGAACGTAGCACGAATAATATCGATAACTTGTGTGAAGTAAAAAAAGCATTAAAGTTGAATGTAGCAAGAATTATATCGATAACTTGGGTGAAGTAAAAAAAGCATGAAAGTTGAACGTAGCAAGAATAATATCGATAACTTGTGTGAAGTAAAAAAAGCATGAAAGTTGAACGTAGCAAGAATTATATCGATAACTTGTGTGAAGTAAAAAAAGCATGAATGTTGAACGTAGCAAGAATAATATCGATAACTTGTGTGAAGTAAAAAAGCATGAAAGTTGAACGTACAAGAATAATATCGATAACTTGTGTAAAGTAAACAAAGCATGAAAGTTGAACGTAGCAAGAATTATATCGATAACTTGTGTGAAGTAAAAAAAGCATGAAAGTTGAACGTAGCAAGAAATATATCGATAACTTGTGTGAAGTAAAAAAAGCATGAAAGTTGAACGTAGCAAGAATTATATCGATAACTTGTGTGAAGTAAAAAAAGCATGAAAGATGAACGTAGCAAGAATTATATCGATAACTTGTGTGAAGTAAAAAAAGCATGAATGTTGAACGTAGCAAGAATAATATCGATAACTTGTGTGAAGTAAAAAAAGCATGAAAGTTGAACGTAGCAAGAATAATATCGATAACTTGTGTGAAGTAAAAAAAGCATGAAAGTTGAATGTAGCAAGAATTATATCGATAACTTGTGTGAAGTAAAAAAGCATGAAAGTTGAACGTAGCAAGAATTATATCGATAACTTGTGTGAAGTAAAAAAAGCATGAAAGTTGAACGTAGCAAGATTAATATCGATAACTTGTGTGAAGTAAAAAAGCATGAAAGTTGAACGTAGCACGAATAATATCGATAACTTGTGTGAAGTAAAAAAAGCATTAAAGTTGAATGTAGCAAGAATTATATCGATAACTTGGGTGAAGTAAAAAAAGCATGAAAGTTGAACGTAGCAAGAATAATATCGATAACTTGTGTGAAGTAAAAAAAGCATGAAAGTTGAACGTAGCAAGAATTATATCGATAACTTGTGTGAAGTAAAAAAAGGATGAAAGTTGAACGTAGCAAGAATAATATCGATAACTTGTGTGAAGTAAAAAAAGCATGAAAGTTGAACGTAGCAAGAATTATATCGATAACTTGTGTGATGTAAAAAAAGCATGGAGGTTGAACGTAGCAAGAATGACAGCGATAACTTGTGTGAAGTAAAAAAAGCATGAAAGTTGAACGTAGCAAGAATAATATCGATAACTTGTGTGAAGTAAAAAAAGCATGAAAGTTGAACGTAGCAAGAATAATATCGATAGCTTGTGTGAAGTAAAAAAAGCATGAAAGTTGAACGTAGCAAGAATAATATCGATAACTTGTGTGAAGTAAAAAAAGCATGAAAGTTGAACGTAGCAAGAATAACAGCGATAACTTGTGTGAAGTAAAAAAAGCATGAAAGTTGAACGTAGCAAGAATAATATCGATAACTTGTGTGAAGTAAAAAAAGCATGAAAGTTGAACGTAGCAAGAATAATAACGATAACTTGTGTGAAGTAAACAAAGCATGAAAGTTGAACGTAGCACGAATTATATCGATAACTTGGGTGAAGTAAAAAAAAGCATGAAAATTGAACGTAGCAAGAATAATATCGATAACTTGTGTGAAGTAAAAAAAGCATGAAAGTTGAACGCAGCAAGAATAATATCAATAACTTGTGTGAAGTAAAGAATCATGAAAGTTGAGCGTAACAAGAATAATATCGATAACTTGTGTGAAGTAAAAAAGCATGGAAGTTGAACGTAGCAAGAATTATATCGATAACTTGTGTGAAGTAAAAAAGCATGAAAGTTGAACGTAGCAAGAATTATATCGATAACTTGTGTGAAGTAAAAAAGCATGAAAGTTGAACGTAGCAAGAATTATATCGATAACTTGTGTGAAGTAAAAAAAGCATGAATGTTGAACGTAGCAAGAATAATATCGATAACTTGTGTGAAGTAAAAAAAGCATGAAAGTTGAACGTAGCAAGAATAATAACGATAACTTGTGTGAAGTAAACAAAGCATGAAAGTTGAACGTAGCAAGAATTATATCGATAACTTGGGTGAAGTAAAAAAAGCATGAAAATTGAACGTAGCAAGAATAATATCGATAACTTGTGTGAAGTAAAAAAAGCATGAAAGTTGAATGTAGCAAGAATTATATCGATAACTTGTGTGAAGTAAAAAAGCATGAAAGTTGAACGTAGCAAGAATTATATCGATAACTTGTGTGAAGTAAAAAAAGCATGAAAGTTGAACGTAGCAAGAATTATATCAATAACTTGTGTGAAGTAAAGAATCATGAAAGTTGAGCGTAACAAGAATAATATCGATAACTTGTGTGAAGTAAAAAAAGCATGAAAGTTGAATGTAGCAAGAATTATATCGATAACTTGTGTGAAGTAAAAAAGCATGAAAGTTGAACGTAGCAAGAATTATATCGATAACTTGTGTGAAGTAAAAAAAGCATGAAAGTTGAACGTAGCAAGAATTATATCAATAACTTCTGTGAAGTAAAGAATCATGAAAGTTGAGCGTAACAAGAATAATATCGATAACTTGTGTGAAGTAAAAAAGCATGAAAGTTGAGCGTAACAAGAATAATATAGATAACTTGAGTGAAGTAAAAAAGCATGAAAGTTGAACGTAGCAAGAATTATATCGATAACTTGTGTGAAGTAAAAAAGCATGAAAGTTGAACGTAGCAAGAATTATATCGATAACTTGTGTGAAGTAAAAAAAGCATGAAAGTTGAACGTAGCAAGAATAATATCGATAACTTGTGTGAAGTAAAAAAAGCATGAAAGTTGAACGTAGCAAGAATAATAACGATAACTTGTGTGAAGTAAACAAAGCATGAAAGTTGAAGGTAGCAAGAATTATATCGATAACTTGGGTGAAGTAAAAAAAGCATGAAAATTGAATGTAGCAAGAATTATATCGATAACTTGTGTGAAGTAAAAAAGCATGAAAGTTGAACGTAGCAAGAATTATATCGATAACTTGTGTGAAGTAAAAAAAGCATGAAAGTTGAAGGTAGCAAGAATTATATCGATAACTTGTGTGAAGTAAAAAAAGCATGAATGTTGAACGTAGCAAGAATAATATCGATAACTTGTGTGAAGTAAAAAAAGCATGAAAGTTGAATGTAGCAAGAATAATATCGATAACTTGTGTGAAGTAAAAAAAAGCATGAAAGTTGAACGCAGCAAGAATAATATCAATAACTTGTGTGAAGTAAAGAATCATGAAAGTTGAGCGTAACAAGAATAATATCGATAACTTGAATCACCAAAGAAACAAAGAGGAATGCCGATACTGTACGGATGTGTTTGTGTTTTGGGAATTAAAAGAAGCAATATATTGTTCGGCAGACAGAGCCCAAAGCAAACAGGTTACCACTGTTGTGTCGCTTTATTCTCCGGGTCGTGCTTAACTTGAGAAATCGTTTTGTTAAATTGTGTTGTTGGTGTTTTAATGGCAAATGGCACATTAAAGCTGTCTGCCTGTTACGAATAGAAAGGCCGGTGAATTGCACATGAGATTTACGTGAATGTGAGAGTGGCTCCAAGAGAGTACGGAGCATGTATGAGACTAAGAAAGGCAGGTTGTTCTCCCTCGTAATGTAAATGAGGGGTAATGATAATAACAAATAGAGCATTCATTTCTCAACAACTTATGTTTAAAAATTCACCTACAAAAAAATTAAATCCTGTGTATCACGAGTAATTAAAAACATTTAATGCATTCATTTCTTTAAAAAAGAATTTTAAATTAATAAATTCTTTTTGCGTTAGTTATATGTACAAGAAACTGGTAATTGTACCTAAAAATTATGTATATTGAATATCCTGATGATGATGAAGTTGATACTGTTTATCAACGAAAAGCTTTGAATATAAATTAATAAATAATTCTTGTATTTGCATAACCTTGGTTGTTTTTTATTATTATACAAGAAAACGTATTATATATATATATATATATATATATATATATATATATATATATATATATATATATACACACACACACAACTACTAAAGTTATTCAAATACAAGAATTTTTATTAAAATTATTCAAAACGTTTCGTTGATTAACGATAATCCCACCAGGATTTAATATATACAGTATATATGTATATATATATATATATATATTAGTTAGTTCAAGGGCCAAAATTGTTGAGTTATTGTTGATAATATTATTCGTTATTTGGCCTATTTCAAATATCATCCCAAACCTCCCATTATCGTCGTTATTTTAGCATATGTTTTATCCTTTTTACTTCCCATGTGAAGTAATACTGGGCTATTTGGAGTTGAAATTTTCAAAAAACACTTGTTAGTTCTATCGAATCTGAATTCTTCTTCTGAATCCACGTTTTAATAATTTTCTAAGTAAACCCCAAATTTTAGATATTTTTAAAATACTATAATACTATTTACATTATAAAATGCATACAATCTAGAAAATCTATTTTATAAAGTAAAACCATGAAACATTTTTTATATGATATATTTAACGTTTCTGAATTCTAACATTTAATAAAGTCATTAGGAGTATGTAGAATATTGCCTTTACATTAACGACTATATATGACATTAGGGGTATGTAGAACATTGCCTATACATTAACGACTATAGTATATGACATTAGGAGTATGTAGAACATTGCCTATACATTAACGACTATATAAGACATTAGGAGTATGTAGAACATTGCCTATACATTAACGACTATATATGACATTAGGAGTATGTAGAACATTGCCTATACATTAACGACTGTATATGACATTAGGAGTATATAGAACATTGCCTTTACATTAACGACTATATATGACATTAGGAGTATGTAGAACATTGCCTATACATTAACGACTATATATGACATTAGGACCATGTAGAACATTGCCTATACATTAACGACTGTATATGACATTAGGAGTATATAGAACATTGCCTTTACATTAACGACTATATATGACATTAGGAGTATGTAGAACATTGCCTATACATTAACGACTATATATGACATTAGGAGCATGTAGAACATTGCCTATACATTAACGACTGTATATGACATTAGGAGTATATAGAACATTGCCTATACATTAACGACTATATATGACATTAGGAGCATGTAGAACATTGCCTTTACATTAACGACTATATATGACATTAGGAGTATATAGAACATTGGCTTTACATTAACGACTATATATGACATTAGGAGTATGTAGAACATTGCCTATACATTAACGACTATATATGACATTAGGAGCATGTAGAACATTGCCTATACATTAACGACTGTATATGACACTAGGAGTATATAAAACATTGCCTTTACATTAACGACTATATATGACATTAGGAGTATGTAGAACTTTGCCTATACATTAACGACTGTATATGACATTAGGAGTATGTAGAACATTGCCTATACATTAACGACTATATATGACATTAGGAGCATGTAGAACATTGCCTATACATTAACGACTGTATATGACATTAGGAGTATATAGAACATTGCCTATACATTAACGACTATATATGACATTAGGAGCATGTAGAACATTGCCTTTACATTAACGACTATATATGACATTAGGAGTATATAGAACATTGGCTTTACATTAACGACTATATATGACATTAGGAGTATGTAGAACATTGCCTATACATTAACGACTATATATGACATTAGGAGTATGTAGAACATTGCCGATACATTAACGACTATATATGACATTAGGAGTATGTAGAACATTGCCTTTACATTAACGACTATATATGACATTAGGAGTATATAGAACATTGCCTATACATTAACGACTATATATGACATTAGGAGTATGTAGAACATTGCCTATACATTAACGACTATATCAGACATTAGGAGTAGAACTTTGCCTATACATGACATTAGGAGTATGTAGAACTTTGCCTATACATTAACGACTATATAAGACATTAGGAGTAAGTAGAACATTGCCTTTACATTAACGACTATATATGACATTAGGAGTATGTAGAACATTGCCTATACATTAACGACTATATACGACATTAGGAGCATGTAGAACATTCCCTATACATTAACGACAGTATATGACATTAGGAGTATATAGAACATTGCCTTTACATTAACGACTATATATGACATTAGGAGTATGTAGAACTTTGCCTATACATTAACGACTGTATATGACATTAGGAGTATGTAGAACATTGCCTATACATTAACGACTGTATATGACATTAGGAGTATATAGAACATTGCCTTTACATTAACGACTATATATGACATTAGGAGTATGTAGAACATTGCCTATACATTAACGACTATATATGACATTAGGACCATGTAGAACATTGCCTATACATTAACGACTGTATATGACATTAGGAGTATATAGAACATTGCCTTTACATTAACGACTATATATGACATTAGGAGTATGTAGAACATTGCCTATACATTAACGACTGTATATGACATTAGGAGTATATAGAACATTGCCTATACATTAACGACTATATATGACATTAGGAGCATGTAGAACATTGCCTTTACATTAACGACTATATATGACATTAGGAGTATATAGAACATTGGCTTTACATTAACGACTATATATGACATTAGGAGTATGTAGAACATTGCCTATACATTAACGACTATATATGACATTAGGAGCATGTAGAACATTGCCTATACATTAACGACTGTATATGACACTAGGAGTATATAAAACATTGCCTTTACATTAACGACTATATATGACATTAGGAGTATGTAGAACTTTGCCTATACATTAACGACTGTATATGACATTAGGAGTATGTAGAACATTGCCTATACATTAACGACTATATATGACATTAGGAGCATGTAGAACATTGCCTATACATTAACGACTGTATATGACATTAGGAGTATATAGAACATTGCCTATACATTAACGACTATATATGACATTAGGAGCATGTAGAACATTGCCTTTACATTAACGACTATATATGACATTAGGAGTATATAGAACATTGGCTTTACATTAACGACTATATATGACATTAGGAGTATGTAGAACATTGCCTATACATTAACGACTATATATGACATTAGGAGTATGTAGAACATTGCCGATACATTAACGACTATATATGACATTAGGAGTATGTAGAACATTGCCTTTACATTAACGACTATATATGACATTAGGAGTATATAGAACATTGCCTATACATTAACGACTATATATGACATTAGGAGTATGTAGAACATTGCCTATACATTAACGACTATATCAGACATTAGGAGTAGAACTTTGCCTATACATGACATTAGGAGTATGTAGAACTTTGCCTATACATTAACGACTATATAAGACATTAGGAGTAAGTAGAACATTGCCTTTACATTAACGACTATATATGACATTAGGAGTATGTAGAACATTGCCTATACATTAACGACTATATACGACATTAGGAGCATGTAGAACATTCCCTATACATTAACGACAGTATATGACATTAGGAGTATATAGAACATTGCCTTTACATTAACGACTATATATGACATTAGGAGTATGTAGAACTTTGCCTATACATTAACGACTGTATATGACATTAGGAGTATGTAGAACATTGCCTATACATTAACGACTGTATATGACATTAGGAGTATATAGAACATTGCCTTTACATTAACGACTATATATGACATTAGGAGTATGTAGAACATTGCCTTTACATTAACGGCTATATAAGACATTAGGAGTATGTAGAACATTGCCTATACATTAACGACTATATATGACATTAAGAGTATGTAGAACATTGCCTATACATTAACGAATATATATGACATTAGGAGTATGTAGAACATTGCCTATACATTAACGACTATATATGACATTAGGAGTATGTAGAACATTGCCGATACATTAACGACTATATATGACATTAGGAGTATGTAGAACATTGCCTTTACATTAACGACTATATATGACATTAGGAGTATATAGAACATTGCCTATACATTAACGACTATATATGACATTAGGAGTATGTAGAACATTGCCTATACATTAACGACTATATCAGACATTAGGAGTATGTAGAACTTTGCCTATGCATGACATTAGGAGTATGTAGAACTTTGCCTATACATTAACGACTATATATGACATTAGGAGTATGTAGAACTTTGCCTATACATTAACGACTATATATGACATTAGGAGTATGTAGAACTTTGCCTATACCTTAAGGACAATATATGACATTAGGAGTATGTAGAACTTTGCCTATACATTAACGACTATATATGATATTAGGAGTATGTAGATTATTGCCTACACGTTAACGGCTTTATAGATTTGCTATAGTATTTTTTGTAAAGGCGTCTTCCAATTAGTAAATAGGTTTTTACCGTACATTACATGTAATGCTAGCGATTGACTGTCAGATAAGTTATGTAAAAAGGAATGGCTTCAACGTAAGATATTTCTAGGAAGGGAGACCCCTAACTTTGTTATACATCTGAATTATACACTGACTGGTTAATATGAGGCCAGGTATTATTAGTGTTAATATATATTATAATATTAATGAAGCACGAGAGAAAAGGATGAAAAATTTTCTAATATAAATTTCAAGATTAAAACCCTTACCTATACGTTCATTTTAAAATTACCAAGTCATTTTGAAAATGATTTACAGCTTTCAAATCCAGAAATACCTTGATATACTCCCTCCCTTTGAACAGACACAACGTCATTGTTTTAATATAAACAGAAAATCATGGGCGAAGGGACGTTTGGAAATCTATACTGTTCTAGTGATTGCTAACCTGTTTTACAATTAATTGTTTCCCCCCAAAGCAACATAATGCATACAATATAGATCGATCTTGACATTATTAAATGTTTGATGAATCTGTGTGCTGTAAACCCATTGAACCACGCACAATATTAGTTGCCATGCCAATTCCAAATTATCTCCTAAATTTAATTGAATTACTGCATGATATATATTATTGCATATAAGGTTTCCATTGATCAATAACGTGACCTAAATATATTGCACTAACTTTCTTATGAAACTAAAAATATTGGTTTCCTAATGTTCAGAGCACCTTTAAATATAACTCTGCCAATGACAGATGTTATATATATACTAATTTTAGTTGAACCGCGGTTCTCAATTTTATCGTCGAATGCTTTCCTAACTTCAATACTATACATTGAAAAATATATAGTTTTGTAATAAGGTCAATATTTTTTTAAAGGTATATTCAGATTTGAAATTTAAAAGAGTTGTTAATAATTTTGTTATACAAAATAATAACAAGTTTGTTATACAACTTTGTAATACAAAGATTTTGTTTTATTAATACAGACAAATATATACGGTATAGACCTAATAAGTGCAAATTAATTTTAGAAACATTTCCCTGATAAGACATTAAAAACTTTGGAAAATGTTTCAAATTAATTAAAGCACAGTAATAAAATATATACGGCTGAGAAGGAGAAAGTACAGTACCTGTACAATTCCTAATACAGTATAAACTAGTTGTCATTTAAAACGGCGCTGATATAGGCAATCGTAATAATGTATCTGATTTGCATATGTTGAATACGAAGGCGCACAGAATTATTGTAATTAAAACAGTGAAGGCTAAGCTGAAAGAAAAAACAGTACCAAAAAAGCAGTGGAAATGAAAAATCAATTAATTTTCTCATAAAAAGTAAAATGGATAAACTTAATCCTTTAGAATTATACTATTTAACCGAAAGAGAATAAGATTCTTTGAGTATTAGTTTGTGTGACATTTATTAAAAGAAAATACTTACAGGATTATTGTAGAATAAAAAAAATAGTTTTTATGGTTTTACTAAAATAGTTTACTATTTTCTTTAGACTTTCTTCTAACAAAATTTTGCATTTCCCAGAAAACGAGAGATACATGGAAATCGCAAGAGTGATCGAAAACGTTTTGGCTGATAAAATGTACGTAAACTGTAAGTCTTTAATTTGTTCACCTATTTCAGTAGATTATAAAAATCACAAATAATGTACTCAAGAGATATTTATCATTATAAGTTTTCTAGCTTGTTAAAAAAATGCACGTTATAAAAAGCCAAATAAAATGTTGAAAACCAAGTATAACTACCGCAATAATTTTAACTGACACAGCAATATTTCAGTGGTATTCGAAGACGGGTTAGAACAGACAATGTTAAATTTATTTTATATATTTCTTAGTACGAAGGAATATCGTGCTGAAAATGTAACATTTTCTTCTAACTTTTAAAAATATCATCATTTAAAAGCCAATATTTACTGAAATTCCTCGCAGGTGAAGAAACGTTTGGTAGATCAATGCAGTTCGCTCAGCAGAAGGCACTAATTCGATCACTATTAGCCATATGCGCGTTCCAAATTGCATGCGTCTGTAATGAAAGAGCTGAAGTAAAAAGAGAGAATATAAAACAAGGAAACACTTTCTGTAGAGAGAAGCCTTAATCGAGAGCTTTTAGCTTTGTTTTCAACGTTAAATCATTTAAGGCCTCAAATAGAAACCGTCTGCAATTGTTTTTCAGTTCCTTTGTTCTTCGTACGACCATATTGAATTCCAGTTCTACAGCCTTAAGCATTTTTACGTTGGGTTGTAACGTCTATATACAGTATAGTTTATAGGAATTTACTCACCAGTAGCATATGTTTTCTCACACAATTATGGTTTCCCGCCTTCAATTAATAGCTAATTTTAAATCGTTTTAAATGTAATTAACAACAAATTCACGTATAGCTTAGTTCATTTGAGCATATGGTAATACCAAATACTTGTGTTTTGTTTATTTATTAGGAAAATGTTAGAAAATGTAAAAGTAATGATATTGTATTACAAGTAACATGAAATTATGAAGTAATGTGGAATTTAAATAATTTTGTATATATCAGAATAAAACAACAAAACTCTGATGGAAAACGTATGACTACAGATATTTATTTATAAGGCTATTTTGGGTTCTGCATCGTACATTATTATATTGATATTTATATTAAACTTAGTGTCCCAATGACACTTTTCTACCGCCCACAATCTTTTCTCTTAGCAAAGAAGTGTAAATCGTGTCCATATATTTGTGCTACGAAAGAAAACAATTTTCCAATTAAAAGTTCCTACTACAGAAGCGTACAGTGTTATTTCCTTCAAGAAATGGGTGGAGATGAAATTCTATCCACCATTGCGGGAATAATTGCTTTATAGAAAACTAATCTTATATCAGTATTGGTTGCTTTTCATTTAACGTTCTTAGAGTTTAAATACAACATTCTAGTAATTTGATACCTCCAATCCAAAACATACAACCTCCCAGTAGACCGCCTTTGATTTGCTAAAACGCAGTTTCGGCGATAAAATACACGACATGAGAGTGACAAAAACAATTCACTTCAGCGAAGAGAAAGTACGTTAGATAAAATCACAGCTAACAAATGTTATAGGACATATAATTTCGAAGAAGTGTTATATTTCATATAACAAATAATACAAGAATATATTTACAGAAGAAGTCACTGGCCATACATCTTAATTTCCAACACACAGGTACTATTGTACAGTATATTAAAAGTCAAAGAGGAATACACGTGATGCAGTGATACGGAAAACTTGCTGGGCGTAAACCACGACCATTGTCCAGGCCTCTCGGGGCGTGAAATGTGGCATCGATTGTTAAAACAAACAAGCCCAATGAACGTGAAAATCGCTATCATAGGAACAAAAGACTAACGCGTAACAGTTAATTAACCCATTCCTATATACACCCCCCACACACATATACAGACACACACCCACCCACACAAACACACACCCACAATCCATCCTTCAATTTTACCCGTCAATCCACTCTTTCATCACTCAATCTATCCAATAATCCATATATATACATATATCGCAATATGTATTCTTATGTATTAATAAATAACTAAGTCAAAATACAAATACAAGAATTATAATTGAATGGGAATTGTAAATTCAATTATAATTCTTGTATTTGTATTTTGACTTAGTTCTTTATATATATATATATATATATATATATATATATATATATATGTATTTATATATCCATTCATCAATCAATCACTCAATTCATCCATCCTTAATTACTCATTAGTATATATATATATATATATATATATATATATATATATATATATATATAGAATATCAAATGTGTTTTCCTGTTAGAATATTTTTAAGATCAAATAATACACACAAATACAGGAATATTTAATTTATTGAACAATAAACTCAAAGCTTTTCGTTGGCTTACATTACCAACATCTTCAGGAGTTACAATATTAAGAATTATCAAATGTGTTTTCCTGTTAGAATATTTTTAAGATCAAATAAATACACACAAATACAGGAATATTTAATTTATTGAACAATAAACTCAAAGCTTTTCGTTGGCTTACATTACCAACATCTTCAGGAGTTACAATATTAAGAATATTGTTTGTTTTATCATTCTTAATATTGTAACTCCTGAAGATGTTGGTAATGTAAGCCAACGAAAAGCTTTGAGTTTATTGTTCAATAAATTAAATATTCCTGTATTTGTGTGTATTATTTGATCTTAAATATATATATATATATATATATATATATATATATATCCATCCTTCAATTAATCTATCCTTCCATTAATCCACCACTCAATCCATCCATCCTTAATTACTCATTAGTATATATATATATATATATATATATATATATATATATATATATATATATATATATATATATATCCATCCTTCAACTAATCTATCCTTCCATTAATCCACCACTCAATCCATCCATCCACCAATCAATGCAGATATTCATCCATATTTACATACAGATATATTTAATATTGGATCACAATATAATTAAAATACAAGTAATGAAAGAATAAAAATCATACACACGATCCATTAAAGAAATCTCAGTTATTGGGTTCGTTAATAAAGTAAAACCTTACACGAAACAATTGTCTCGCTACATTTCGATTCGCAAATTAAAAACATCTCAATGACAAAAAAGTTCACTAGGTTATAATAGAATATCACTGTGTTAGAAACGCCGAACCTATACAATGAAAATTAAAACTAATCCGAAAGTAGACAATTGTTTGAGAACGCAATAAGGCATGAGTTTCACTAATTGGAAGAGACATTTTCAGGTCTCCAGAACGAGAAGAGATTCCAGACCAGCTGGCGGCGAGAGGTTTCCAATAAATGAGTGGATTTTATAAAGCCTCCAGGTATTAGTGGCCGCTTATGAGAACAATAATTCACACGAATTTACCGTCCATTGTGATGGCGATTTAAAGTGATACAGAATCGCAAACAAATAAGTGAGTAAACACTTCTTTACGGATAAGGTTTTACATTATGCAATAAAATCCCCTTTGAAATACTGATTCTACATTTTTCCTATGTGACTATATTCAAGAATTTAGTCGCGATTTATGAAAGAAAATTCCGTTATAAGGGATTTAATGTAGAAAACATGAAAACTAATGTTACATAAATGATAATAATCTGTTATCCGGATGCCATCTATATTGAAAAACTTTATACCTAGTGATAGAGCAAGCTCTGTAGAACACGGAAAAAAATAAAATTTGAGATTCCCCAAAACATTTGAGAAAGTCTCCCTCACAAGATACTTCAAACTTTACAAGCTCCAAGGCCTTTTTAATTCCACCTATTAGTTCACACTATCTTGATATCTATCTTGTATAAATTTTCAGTCGTTAATAAAATATGTTTCTATTCATACAATCAAGTTCAAATATATTTTTAAAACCTGCTGTGGATAACAATTGATGTTAAAACCATTTTCTTTTAAAAATATTTATTCATTAATTAAAATTTTAAAAATCTGATGCCTAGGTCGATTTGGAACTGAATGACTGACTACATGAGTGAAATACAGCACTTTGGCTCTGAAACCTTCCAATTGCTAGAAATATATTACTTAAAGATGGATATGAAATTATAAGAGAAAGGTTCCTTGCAGTAGTGAACCATTACAAGAGATGGATAGAATGAGAAATTATAGATCACCAACAGCTCCATTAATTAGAAATGAAAAAATGAAACAAACAAAAACAATAGTCCAACGCCATATACTGTACAGGGAGTAAATTTTAAAAATGCAAGAAAATTTGCCTCCTATTTTAGAACTTGATGTTGTGCCTCTGAAATATACATAAACATATTTAATAAAAATAAAAGTAACTAAAATAATTTTTTCCATTGTTGATCCCAGTAGGAATTGACAAAACTTATATTACTTGTTATAAAACGAATCGCTATGATACACTACATTACAATATAACTACAAAGTACCTGCTAACTATTTGTTTATTATAAGAAACATAAAGTTTGCTAACGTAGACTACCCGGTTGATAAGTTGTGTCTCCACTTTGGTACATATTATTGCTACATTATTGTGCTACATTATTGCTTTGCTTTTATAAGTTTTTATTGCAACAACAGTACGAAAAACGTAATCACAAAAAGTTTTAAAATTTATTTTCGGCAGATTTATAAATTGTTGGTAAGACAAGCTATAGTTGAGAGTCGTATAAACGGTAACAGAGCAACAATAGTTTCAAAGTAGTAGAGAACATAAGTGAATATGTACAACAATGGAACAGTTATGCCATCGTCATTAGTTTTCCAGCACGTGACGGCTTATTAATGTACATTTACCACACGTGACACAGTTCCAAGTTCACGTATAAGTGTAGATAACCTAAGCTCAGGTACATTTCAATGCTCCCCAAATAATCAGTTTGCAATCAATATAGCAATGTATCTACTGTTACATTAAAAACTTCAAATTCTTAATGTTTTTTTAAATGACATCGTTTAGACCTGCGTTGGGTCAAGGCTCTTGGGCGGCGGTGATAGAAGAAGAGCAATATTATTGCTCCCCAAATAATCAGTTTGCAATCAATATAGCAATGTACCTAATGTTAAATTAAAAGCTTCAAATTCTTAATGTTTTTGGAAATGACATTATCGTTTTGACCTGCCTTGGGTCAAGGCTCTTGGGCGGCGGTGACAGAAGAAGAGCAATATGATTGCTCCCCAAATAATCAGTTTGCAATCAATATAGCAATGTATCTACTGTTACATTAAAAACTTCAAATTCTTAATGTTTTTGGAAATGACATTATCGTTTTGACCTGCCTAGGGTCAAGGCTCTTGGGCAACGGTGACAGAAGAAGAGCAATATGATTGCTCCCCAAATAATCAGTTTGCAATCAATATAGCAATGTACCTAATGTTAAATTAAAAGCTTCAAATTCTTAATGTTTTTGGAAATGACATTATCGTTTTGACCTGCCTTGGGTCAAGGCTCTTGGGCAGCGGTGACAGAAGAAGAGCAATATGATTGCTCCCCAAATAATCAGTTTGCAATCAATATAGCAATGTATCTACTGTTACATTAAAAACTTCAAATTCTTAATGTTTTTGGAAATGACATTATCGTTTTGACATGCCTTGGGTCAAGGCTCTTGGGCGGCGGTGACAGAAGAAGAGCAATATGATTGCTCCCCAAATAATCAGTTTGCAATCAATATAGCAATGTACCTAATGTTAAATTAAAAGCTTCAAATTCTTAATGTTTTTGGAAATGACATTATCGTTTTGACCTGTCCTGGGTCAAGGCTCTTGTGCGCCGGTGATAGAAGAAGAGCAGTATGATTGCTCCCCAAATAATCAGTTTGCAATCAATATAGCAATGTATCTACTGTTACATTAAAAACTTCAAATTCTTAATGTTTTTGGAAATGACATTATCGTTTAGACCTGCCATGGGTCAAGGCTCTTGTGCGCCGGTGATAGAAGAAGAGCAATATGATTGCTCCCCAAATAATCAGTTTGCAATCAATATAGCAATGTACCTAATGTTAAATTAAAAGCTTCAAATTCTTAATGTTTTTGGAAATGACCTTATCGTTTAGACCTGCCTTGGGTCAAGGCTCTTGGGCGCTGGTGACAGAAGAACAGCAATATGATTGCTCCCCAAATAATCAGTTTGCAATCAATATAGCAATGTACCTATTACAGAGGAACAATAGGTGCAAACTAATCTGTAACAATAGTTCCAAACTATGTAGCAACAATGCAAACTAATCTGCAACAATAGTACATTCCACTTGATGCAGATTAGTTAATAACAAAAATGACAGTTAGAAAACATAACTCGGGAGGATTACCGTATGCAAGGCGTCGGAAATTACCCGGATGTATCAAGTTCACTAGTTTATTCGTTAGTATTATTCAGAAGTCAGATATGTAAAGGGTTAATCATTATGTTATGAGCACTTACAAGTAGTTGAAAGATGGTAAAGTAAGCAAGAAAAGTAATTGTTTCACTACTACTTATAATAATAAATAAAATATCGTAGTTTTCTTACCCGAGATAGCTTATTTGATACTTTGAAACAACCCGTATATTTCATTTCACTTATTACTAGATAAAAACACCCATTATTGCATAAATAACGAGATAAATTACTTGGGATTCGAATATTAGAAGAATAGAAAGTAATTTGTTACGGACAAAAACAGAAGAGATTTGGTACAACGCAAATAGAAAAGGAGGTCTAGCTAGGATAACAGTTGCAAAATACGATATGTTTTTTATTTAGTTATTACACTCTTATTTATATTTTTACAATTATTTAATTATGAAATGTAGCTGGCTGACATTTACAGAAATAAGTGGGCCTAATATTCTGGTGTATTATTGGAAGTGAATAATAGAAACGAAATTTAATAGCACAATAGTTAACATTATATTGTATTTAGAGTCTTATATCGTTCTTGCCTTATTAAGTATTCAATATTTAAGAAAAAAATTGTTACAAAATCAAGCCCTAAAAATTCTCAGTTTAATAAATAGTTCTAATTCGAGACGCTTTGTTATGTTTTTATGCTTTGTTTTACGAAAAGTTCTGAATATAAAGTGAACAGAGTAAAAAAAAACCGTACTCCGAAGTGCGACTGAAGTTTTGAAAATGGAGTTACTCCGTCAAAAAACGCGTCAAAAGAGGAGAATATTGAAACGTTAGATATGAAAAAAAAACTGTACTCAAACATATAGAAATATTTCCAACAGAAATGAAGATGAGTATATTAATAATGTGAAATAAAATATTAAATCGGGGAAATATTCTACAGTTGTGAGCCAGCTTCACTGTATCACCCCGCTCCAAAGTGGATTCAATTAGAATGGATTAATATAAATAAAATAACACAATAGCAAATTGTTATTAAGTTTATTGTTACGGAATTCGGAAACAAAGCTTTAAAATGAAACGACGCTCGTGCAGATTAAGTTATCGGGCACGAGCAGTCTCGATTTGCTAAACACAAACCATTTCCGTTCCAGTTTTATGGTATTTGCTTTCCCGTCTAACATCCTCCTATGAGCACACAGATCGATTCGCACTTCTCATTTCTGGAGCTTATTGTAGCTTTTCAGAGATTGAATTTACTTACCAAGAAAACTGTAATCTTTCTACGTGAAAAGGTTTCATTCAAATTAAGTACACAATTACGTCATAAATTACAGTTTATCTGGACAACTTTTTTATTAAAGAGTAATTGTATACGATTTATTAGGATCATTGTTAAAGATTTGTGTGGTTTACCTTGATGGATAGTTGGTTAGAGCAAGATCTTACCACAGAACATCTCAAAAACCAATTTGTTTATAAAGGTAAGATCTTTATTGCTTTAGTAGGAAGAAGGTACTTAATGTTTCACGAAGTCTTTATCAAGTAGTGTGCAAAAATATGTAAAAGTGTAAAACAACAAAAACAGAGCAATAGGCTTTTCACAGAAACACTCTCAGCTACGAACTTTATTAATAAATAAAAAATTGTTATAAACACAAAACGTTGCTGATGGATAAAATATTTTAATACTTTGAAATGCAAAATCTTATACTGTTAAATAGAACAATGTAGAGTTTTACGGGTCATATTTATAAGCGTGACCTATTTGCTGCTACAAAGTTCCGAGGGCAGTTAAAAGTCATAGTATATTTCGTATTAAAGTATTATATAAACGTTTTATATAAACAAAATTAGGAAAAATAATAACAAAAAGACAAAATACAGTTAAGGAACTGTGAAATTAAACATAAAATCATAAAACTATTCTCCCATTGTAGTAAATTACACCACGTTTATCAACCT
>JBAIZL010000004.1:49146162-49151162 GCA_036971475.1 Prosapia bicincta
TATATATATTGTTTATGAAATATTTTTAATTTATTAACTATATTACAAGAAAATATATCACCATATTTAATATTTAATATATATATATATATATATATATCGCAATATGTATTCTTGTGTATTAATAAAGAACATAAGTCAAAATACAAATACAAGAATTATAATTGAATTTACAATTCTTACAATATTGAAATTACAATTTCCTTATATATATATATATATATATATATATATATATATATATATAATATATATTTGAAAAATAGATTTCTAGCAGTAGGAAAGATGGCTTAATGCCAAAGACCTAGGCCTTGAAAATGAAGATACTCAGTTTTTATCCTACCTAGACCCCCAATTTGTATCATTTAATTATTGAATAAATGTTTGAAAAAATGTATTGACTTCAATTATCATTTATTATAGGTTTTGAAAAAATGTATTTAAACTTAATTCGATGAATAAAAAACATATTTTAATTACGATTAAAAATTTGTAATATATATATATATATATATATATATATATATATATATATATATATATAGGAGAGAGTGTAACATACATATGGAGAGAGTGAGAAGGAATTGAAAAAGGAGATGGAACATGATGAGAGTAATCATGGATTATGGATCATGTGTAACTTGTTTTTCGTTTCATAATACAATCAAACCGTAACACCATTTGAATTAAACATCGCCAGCCTTTGCCGATTTTGTAGTGACTTGGGAGTTCTGTCGGTTAGATTTATATTCTGACGTTGTCACTAATGCACAAATGTTTGGCTCGACAGAGAATAACAGATCTACCAAAACCCATTAGTCAATTCTCAACGAGCGTGTAAACAACCAAATGAAATGCTCCTACTAACGGAGAGATTGAACTATATATCGTGAGTATTGAGGTTATTTTCAGTTAAAAGGAAAACAGTCGCAAATAAAACTTATTTTAATAATGACTGATTTCTAATCAGTGCGCCATTAATGTCTATTAAAAGTTGTACTTGATGAAGCCTCGAAACGAAGAAAAATAAAGTGTGATGGATCTAAACCCAGATCGAGCCTCGGTGGCGAGGCGTAGAAGGCTTTCAGTCTATTTAAAACATATTAACACATAAAAACTGCAATCAGCTGTATCAATAATGTAGTAAAATTATATTTAATTAGAATTATGGAGTATAACACAAGATAAATAAAACTGACTAATTAATTTCATATTTTCGAATACTTTTTAACCATACAGTTGCCGTTCTGAAGATCGAAACATACTGAATCAGCAAAAAGGAAAGTACGTAGATATGATACAGTAACCTCTCTATAATCCGGCCCTTCCAGTAATTTGGCGTTCTTGTCAAAGAAGGAAGATGTAAACATAAGGTGTATATATTTCACCGCTTGACAAAGTCAGAGACTGACTGACCTTCTAGCCACTGTGTTATAATGATATGCAAATGATTTCGAGCCGTACGTTGTTATAGTACTTAAGTACAGTGACTTATTGAAGTGCAAGGGAAATATATTATTTATTTTTTTACCGTTCAGAATAAGGTAACCTTTTACCGTAAAGTACACACTAGTAGATTCATTCTCGTTTTATCACAGTAAAAGACTATTTCCCGTTGTTTTCTTAATTTTTGGACAATACACATAAATATTGATCAATGCAAATTGTGTTTTTATTGGACCGTCCAGTAATCCGGCAGTATCCCAGCCTCACATCTGCTGGATTAGAGAGAGATTTTACTGCTTTACTATTTGGTGAGACAATATTTTTTTGTTAATGTAGAAAGTTTTAGTCTTGCAATGGCAATAAGGTTATAAATGGCTGAAAAGTCGACGGAAATACTGAATTGTTTTATTCACTAGTTATAAGTATCTATCCTGATGGAATATTATTGCATACAATACGTTAGATTCTTTCTGTTGTTAAATCTATACAGTAAACTCCAGATTATCGGTGGAATAGGGTGACCCGGCAACGCCGGATAACCGAATTCCCCGGATAATCCGCTATGAGCAAAGAATACGCAAAACAATCGATAATCGATTATTATAACATAAGTTACACAAATAATGACCCAAATAATGACACAAATAATTTAAAATGTCGATGTATTTGACGGGTTATAACATGTACATTTATATGTCTAACTATTTACAATACGTACATAAGTATATGTCAAAAGTAAGTATGTATGTACATATATATATAATTTCTTTTACACATAATACAAAAAAATCTGTCACTTTCGTTTGTTTTTTTTGTGAGCATTGATTTAGCTTTAATGTGAGATCTAAGTTTCTTGAGAACCATTTTGTCGCACAGTGTCTACTTGTGTCACAAAGCCATAAAGATCGATAATGTATATGACAGACATGGATAATGCATATGTCACGTCCTAGACTATTTATAGCCGAGATTAGCTGACATTTGTTTACAATCTTATGATACATATTAGGTTTTTGGGCGTCCAAGCATCTTGTCATTGTCTCTTATATACAGTAGTCTGCTGATCCTTTTATTTCGCTGGCCCGCGTCGGGATGCTTCCCTTTCAATGTTAACATTAGTACGTACATATTTACATATCTTTTCCCTTCATCTTAACTTCTATTAAGCCTTATAAGTATTTACGTCGTAGTTCACCGTTTGGAAATTTAAACACATGAATCTGACAAGAATACAAATTGGATATTTGTAACACAATGGCAGACCCAGGATAATCCGCAATCCGGTTAAACCGCCCACGGATAATCGGGAGTTTACTGTATTTACTTTAATAATTATTAGATTTTAAAATGAATTGAAGACAAATACTAATAGTAATAGGTTTATAATCAGGTTACGGTTAACGTTATTAAATGCCGAGTATAAAATTATCTGAAAGGAGCTCTAAGAATTTCGATTGTACATGATTGGTTCCGATAGTGGAAACTATACTGAATATAGGTTTTACGAAATGTTAGCGTTAAAAACTAACTTGATCTGAAAATTTTCACGTAAAATTTTGTAAATAATAATAAATTTGTAGATCCACCTTGGGTAATTAAAAGGAACTATCCAAGAACTGCTTATAACTTTAGCAATGTGAAATAAATTCAAAAAAATTGCAAAGTTCATAAAATTTGTCTCTATTCTTTCACGACCGGAAATAATGACGTCATAGTTATCTAGGAAACGATAGGCCCATCATATGTTGATAACAACAGAATATGCACACAGCATATTTTTTGCATTGGTCCCATTCAGTGGTGAAAAGGGGCGTGAAGAGCTGAAATATCTAATAACGGTTGGTACTATAAAATAACATATTAATTACCCTACCTTCATTAGGTTGGTGACAGCTCTATTGTTGCATTGAAGTTTATGTATTTAAAATGTATTATAATAGGACCAACACTGCTCACACTCTCATAATTATATTCATCAGGTAAATCTAGTGCGAGCCAGGGTCATGGACAAGGGTAAGGGCTACATTCTCGCGTAACGGGACTCTAAATGCAAGGGTTCTGGAGGAAGCCTGATTTTATAAGAGATATGCAATGATTCTTGAACGGCAATAGGTCATCTGTTATAATGTCATCTATGTTTGACATGTGCTATTGTACTACGTCACTAAACATTGAATGCCGTACGCCGTGCGAAGTTGTAGCACCATGGTAATCATTTCTAATACAGAGCTAATGCGATTTAACTATGTGAAACGTTATAGTGTAAAGGCGGTCGCACTGGCAAGTATAAGTCTTTGTCTATTAAACACCTGTCCTTGCCTCTTATAAGATTCTAGTCTAGCTACAAATGTTGCATACAAAGCTTTTATTTCTAAATGAGGCTTTGGAAAACCTGAGCTGGCGATTCAAAGCAACAATGGAAACGCGTACAAAGGAACAAGTACACAAACAACCCCAACAGACTTTACATTTCGCAATATAATCTTACTTTCAAATATCGATCTAACATTCTCCCTCAGCAACTGTTACAGTTGTAAGTAATAACGAATAACGTTCAATTCAGAATTGAATTAAAATTACTATAGATTTGTAGTTTTAAAAAACAAATGCTTAAAAAATTAACTAAATCCGTTCAATTGATCTGGACAGTTAGACCGTTAGGAAATAGACAGTATTTAGTATCTGCGATTACATACTTTGTAACACATTTTAGATGGTGTTACATATTAAAAAAGGTAATTTCAGAAAACGAACGAGAATGTATTAAAAAATGTAACAATATAGAACTGGATCAAAAAAATTGTGATTTGTTAGAAATATTTTAAATTAAATCTCTGGTTGGTAGTGGCATCTGTTGGAATAGTTTGGAACTAAAATTAAAGTATGTATGCGCACATGGATGCGCGGTAGCTAGGATGCTTGCTTTGCGACCGATGGTTAACTCTCTTAAAATCGGGATGTAGAAGGCAACGGTCGTCTCCAAGAGCGAGGAAACATTTTGTTTTAAATTTTTAATGTAACAGTCTTTTTTTAATTTCTTGGAATCAGAATGTAGAGGACAGCGCACATTGCCAAGAACGAAGATGGAACGCTGAGTTACTGAAGCCTTTTTCAAAATCATGACCGAGGGAATCTTGTAAGGTCTTTCCAATAGAAGGATGCGAGGCTACACCTTGTTAAAACCGCTAAGTGAACAAATTCAAACTTTGGTGAACTATCACAAAATTTAAGTGCTTAAACAGTTTAATATAATATTAATAAACTTTAAATTTTTCGATACGTACATAAATGTAATTTAAGCATTATTTGGTGCATTTTTCTTCAGTTTAAATTGTGAGAATTAATTATGAAAAGAGCAAGCAAGCAAACTCGAAAACAGAGTCATTTCAGCCATTGATTTGTTAATATGTAAATTTCCTCATAAGTCAAATGTTAAATGTTCACTAATCAGTAACTTACGCAATGTCTAAGAAATATGTATTTTGGTTTGTAACTTTATAATTTTTGCTAAATAAATATGTTTAATTTGTTTTAATTGAAGATTAAGAGAGCAA
>JBAIZL010000004.1:49156162-49241162 GCA_036971475.1 Prosapia bicincta
TTCATCACCCTCACATACATAAACAAAATCACAAATAAAATAGCACACCAATTCAAAAAAGCAGGATACAAGGTAGCTTACAGAACAACAAATAAAAGCCAAACGGCTATCAGACACAACATTAATAACAATACCAACACATACAATAACCCAGAAGTATACAAACTAAAATGCAACAACTGCAATAAGTTCTATATTGGACAAACAGGCAGATCTTTTGCCGAAGATCGAGCACAAAAGTGCACTGCACACTACTATTGAATCAACATTCGCAAGTCACCTCATGAACACAAAACACTCATGCAAAAGTATGGAAAATACATGAGCATCCTCCACACATGCAACAAAGGCCATAAATTAAACACACTAGAACAGTATGAAATATATAGACATAGCAACACACATACAAATGACATCTTAAATGAACAAACACGGCACAGATCACACATACTCTTCGATCACATCACTTCTAACTTTCAAAATAATGGTACCGAGGAAGTGCAACTGCAGCATTCCTAGCGGCAAAAATACGAGGCTGAAGAAGTCGTAAGAGGAAAACGTTTCCTCCAAGTGTAAGTTAACAATTTAACAACTTTTAGTTAACAAAAATTCTGGTCACAGGTAATAGCAAAAGTGTAATGGGATATTTAGTTTGCTATACAAATGAAATTAAAACTTCCACCCTATTGTAAAGGAACTGAGGGTTTAAAAACCTGCTTCACTCTTTCACTATTTTATGAATCGTCCTCCCCATTCGTTGGTGATACATCTCTGCCGGCATTTCATCGCTATTAAAATAAATAAAAGATGACTGAAGTTAATGCAACTGTTTGAATTACAAGAATTATTTTAATTGAATATATAGGTTTATTATTAGCCGCTAACTCTGTAAACTGCACTGATTTACCGCTTGTAATTTTGCTGGTTATTAACAAAGCCATTAGTAATACCGGGAAAACGCCATGTAAAGACACTCATTATGCAACAGGCTTTCACATTTGCACAGCTTCATTATTTAGAATATCAAACCCATAGATTTCCTCCGCGGCTATGTTAGGGCGTTTAATTAATATCGATAAACAATCTCGCTTTAGATCTTCGAGGGAATATTTTAGCGAACTAGTCTTAAAAGTATTTAGTAATCGTATCCTAAAGTAAAAACTCCAATCACAGTACCTTACGGCTACGAACCCCTACGCAGAATATTATGAGAACTAGGATTAATTAAAATGCATAAAACGTCTTTGGTCTCGGATATTAAAGATGCTGAGGGGGAAAGCTTTATGTGTTGCATCTATTCTATTAAAGGCGTAAAGCGGTTGATACCAAATCCAATTTATTTATTAAAGTCGTTATGTGACAAAAACAAGCCATATAAATTTATTAGGTAAGGAAATTGCAAAATTAATAGAATCGAACCTTTCATGAGTGTCCGGGAACCTCCTCTTATAATTACATATGTATACATCTTTAAGGAATATATTTTTACTACAGGTAAGCTGACTCAAAAATGTAGTCATTCAGTTCGAATCCGAGGGATCAAAATTTTTATATTTATTTAAGGAATTAATAATTGAAAAAACTGTATAACATCAATTATCATCCACCACAGGTTTAAAAATAGTATATTTGAACTTGATTGGATGAATAAAAACGTATTTTATTAATGATTGAAAATTCGTACGGAGAGTCTGAGCTATGAGAACGAAAAAAACCGGAACGTTTTCTCACTACTTTGGGTAAATAATTTTTTCTCCGTATTTCCATTTCCTAGCAGAGATACAGTTGAACACAGCGGACCGTATCTGCAGTTCTATTCTAGTAATGATTTATTTCCCACAACGCCGTCCAGCAGAGGTACCACAAAGAATGTAGTACAGCCTCAACTTTCAGATTGCGTTTACCGCTTTTATATTCCCTTGTAAAGTAGTAAATGTATCCCTGAGGAAGCCTTATATGTATCTGTATATATACTAATTGTAGGTTTATGTCTGTAACTAGACATCTTGTAATAAGTTCAATATATATAAATACTTTTTTCCATTATGATTTAAAATTAAAACGATTAGAAAACACGAAGAGAGCAAACGAAAATTGGGTTTAGTGCTATCTAAACAAGCTCCAATTTATGTAAGTGGATTCAAGGATGTATCTTTATTCAAATGCACTAAAGGTTACCATTTGATAATATTAAAACGGTAACCCAGATCTAATTCATAAACGACGACAGAATAATCTATTCACAAACGGAGTATAAAAACCCAGAATTATTAAAATCAAGTAAATTGAAATCAACAAGGAATACGATATTAAAAAAAATACCTCAACAAATATACGAAACTTTAAAGCATTATCACAGGCTTACACATACACACACACACACACACAAACACACACAAACACACACACACACACACACACACACACACACACTAACTCACTCACACACACACACAAACACACACCACACACACAAACAAACACACACACACACACAAACACACACACACTCACTCACTCACATACATACACACACACACACACACACAAGCATGCGCACACACACCCACGCACACACACACCCATGCACACACACACCCACGCAAACATACACACACACACACACACACACACGATTTGCCAGTTACAAACAATTTTCCGTTATAGTAAGCAATATCTGCTTTCCTACCTGAAACCATATCTGTACGCACAGACCTAATAAAAGTTCTCACATCTAGGGTTTATTGAAATAGTCAAAATGATCTCTTATTTCATTTATGTCGGGCTGTGCTCTTAACGTAAACAGTTGTGTTACAGTATCGTAATCTTTTATAACTCAATTTGGTTAAAATAGGTTAATTTACGATCTAAGAAAAGTTACATATTATTTTTGCAATTTCAAATTAAACATTCAGGCGCTTTGCAATACAGGGTCATCATTAAAAAATGGAGCGTTTTCGAACATGGTTTAAACAGAAACCGAATTACTTACAGTTTATCTTCTTTATTTATCTAATTTGTCGTCTCAAACAGTTTTATTACATTAATAAATTTCAATATGTGCGCCTTTAAACTCGATTAATGTCCAAACGATACTCAACTTCTCTCTAAATATTCGTTAAAATTTCTCCGATTATGGTTGTCATTGCTTCATTAATCCGGTTTTTTATGTGGTTTAGGTCACGAATTTTTTTAAAAATAAACAACGCTTTTGATGTATACCCACAAGATAAAATCAAAAGGTGTCAGGTCTGGACTCCTTGGAGGCCACAACATAGGTCTTTGCCGGCCTATCAATCGATCGAAAATATTTTTCATTCAAAGCGTCCGTGAACAATGCACTAAAGTGTGGGGGAGCACCATCTTGTTGGAAATGAAGTTGATGAATGTTTTCGAGTTCAACTAAAAATTTCCCTACAATCTTTCAACGATTTCTACAAAGCACAACACTTCACCCGGGTCATAATGCAAGTAACACTCAATTACTATGAAACCTAACCTACGTTATTATGAGACTAAAAAGAAATATACTACGTTGAAACAGATTTTTATTTAGTTGTAAATATTTCCTTTAAATAACCAACGCAACGTCCCAATGGAAAGTTATCACTTTACGTGCGATACATTATATTAATCAAGGGTCTGTTCTAGTAAGATACGAGACACTACTTGAGACTTGTTATCCGAATAGTTATTATAGCTGAAACTAAAATAGGAAGAAACAAGACTGTTTAATGGCTTCTGCATAAGTATGTATCAAAAAGCCACCTCTAAAGAGTTTTCAACACGGAGATAGAAGGAAATAGAGTGTGTTAAACTGTCAAAATATAAAAACAGTAACGAATATTTACAATAGTATATATATATATAAGTTACGTTTTATATTAAGCACGAAAGGTTTTTAAAAATGATTTTTATTTTTACAAACCTTTGAGTTTAATAAACAATTAATTTGGAAAACTGTTACATAAATTTTACTTAATAAAACAATACAATTGATATGCACTCAATCGGAGTGGAAAACGTCTGTGCGATACAGAGGCGACTTACACACTGCCGGGGCTCTGTTCTCACACCTATATAATACTAAAGCTGCGTAAGCAGGAATTTTCCTAGCACGCATTTAATTATGAAATGTTCACATAAAATGTTTATATAACTCCTCCATCCCTAAAGAGAACTTCGGGGGTTGGCGAAGTTTCGGCGTTGGTTGAAGTCTTCTTCTTCTTCCTGATGAGGGCGAAGTATATAAGGCTGCTGAATACGCCTCCGTAAAGGGCAATAGTCCAGATACTGATGTGGTGGGTTATTTCCATAGTTGGGTCAATTCTTGAGATGGTTTCCGTGTTTATTTTGTCCAACTCTAGGCGTTTAACGTTTACTGAGAATTCTGGCATTTTACTCATTGAAAATTGTAGTTTGGACGTGTCCATGAAAATAGGATGGCCTCCCGAAGTTGTTGATGTATGGCTCAGTTTCATGTTGTTGAAAAAGACTGAATCATTATTAGTTTTTATCAAATATATGCCTTGAAGGGTGACGGTGGTAGTTGCCTTGCGATTGGTAATTTCCAGAGTCTGCTTGTTGGGGAAGGTCGCCAGGTAAAGGTTGATTTCTGGGATCCAGTTAATTAAGTTGTCTGTAACTTCCAATGCAGTATATTCACAGTTGCTGGCATCGTTGTTTCTGATAATGGACACTTCACAGTCTAATTTATGGTGTGTTAGAATGTCGAATGAGCAAAAGTATATGGAATCGGTTTTACAGTTACATTCATTGTTTAAACCTAATATTACAGAGTTAGACACTAATATGTACCTTACTTTTGGTATAATTGTTACATAATCTGTTTCATATTTTGTGGGTATAGAGTGTAATTTATACAATTTAAATTGAGTTTTTTCTACAATGGGTAAATTTATAAAGTATACAATCCTTTCAGAATCTAGTTTACAATTAACTTTAATTAGGTTCTCTAATTCCCACATATTTTCCATTTTAGGTTCTAAAGGTAACCTCTCATTATAATATTTATAAATTTTGTTTAATTCTTCATATAATTCTTGGGTTGAAATAACACTAGGGTGTACAACACCTAGTTTACAAAATGTAAGAGAATTTTCTAAATCTGTGATTACCTGTAACATCATGTCATATAAAATGTTCAATTGGTTTAGAATACTTCTAAATTTTTCTAGTTCAACAAAGTCATTTACATTACGATTCACAATACTTAACTTATTTTTTAATTCTACAAAATTTTCATCAATTACAATAAAAGTTTTATTTAATTCCTTCATAATATTATTACTAAAGGAGTATTGAGATTCAATTTGATAATTAATTTTAATTTGCTCATTTTCAATATCTTTAATTATTTTGTCATATTTTTTACCATCATATGCATCTAAATTGCCTGTTAAAGATTTGATAACGGATCCTAGTCCATCTATAAGACCTCTTTTTGTTCTTTTGTTACCATTCTCTCTTAAGAGTATAATTTCTAATTTTTCTTCTATTACATTTTTACTGTGATTAACATATTTAAAATAATTAACAATATCTCTTATTCTATTACTGTTATCAGTTACATATTCATTGTTTAATAAGCTACCGTTACAATTGTAGCAACTAGTTTCAAAATTTTGCAATACATCATAATAATAAGCATCAATGTTATTTAGATGAGCTACTAAGTTTCTTACATTACAATAGTGGACAAAGGTATGGTAGGAAGATTCTAATTTGGCCGGCCCAAGGTCTATTGGGATTATTCCGAGGTTGTTGTTGACATCTCTGATCTCTGCTGAGTCGGTGGCTGTGCCAATGACGAACAGGAGGGACCTGGAAAATTATTTTGAGCATTAATTACATTTTTTATCTTCTTAGGACTTTTAATTTTCGACAAATGTATCTTGTCTTTTATGTTATGATGTCTAGGCTTTATTTTACCAGTTTTTCTTTCCTCGTTTATTGAAGCAATCTCTTCCTTGCTATATCTGTTTTTCGTTTTGCTTTGCTTCTGAACTGACTTTATATAAACTTCAGATGGTATTTCTGGAAGTGGTTCTTTGTTTACATTCCTTTTTTCTAAAACGTTTTCTTTAATTCTTTGATTGCTATCCCTAATGTTTTCGTAAAGTATTTTTGTTTTTTCTTTATGGTTTAAAACGTAGTCATTTACAATTTGTTTTTCTAAATCTATATCTAATAAAGAGTTTGAATTTATGTGTCCAAATAAGACTTCGCACGGCGTTAATTTTGTGACTGAATGTATGCTATTGTTATAGGCGATTATAGCATATTTGACTTTCTTAATTATACTGTCCTTTTTAAATTCGATTTGATTATTTAACAGCCTTATGTGTTCTATTAAGGTGGAATGAAATCTTTCACATAATCCGTTTGATTGGGGGTTTTGTGTACTGATAAAATGGATTTTGATTTTATGCAGGTCTAATATCTCCTACACAATTCTGTTATTAAACTCCGTTCCATTGTCTGAGATAATAACTGTTGGTAAGCAGAAATGCGCGAAGTAATCTAATAACTTGTCTGCAATCTCTGTAGCTTGAGAGCTTCCCAAGCGATAAGCTTGAGCATACCTTGTGAAACTGTCGACAATGCTGATAAACGAATTCTTCTCTAAAGAGATAGTGTCGATGTGAATTATCTGGAAAGGCCTTGCAGCTGTTGGTGTCAAGTTCATTTCTAGCAGTAAGGGAATTCTGTCGTATTTGGTTCTTTGACATATGTCACACTGATTTATGAAATTTTGGATTAGTGATTTTAAATTAGGCCAATAATATCTTCGCTTAATTTGTTCGTATGTTTCTTGTATCCCTCGGTGATTGGTTTTGCTGACATGATAATTACTTATCGTTTCTAAGGTATCTTCTTCCGAAGTTAGGTCTAAGAGTTTGTTATTACACTTAACTAAATTTAGTTCAGTTTGTTTGAAATTTTTGGCTATGCATGATGCAAATTTCTCATAAAAATCGTCTTCAAAATATAGATTATATTTTATTTTGGGCACCAAATATGATTTTACAAAATTAACTATGTTTTCTTTAAAATTATTTTCTGATATTTCGACTACTAAACGGATTTTTGAAGTTCCAAATAGTTTTATAATTTTTACTTTCTTTGGCTCATATCTTACTAATGATAAAAATATTTGATTTTTTCCAAAGTTTACAGGCTCGTCGGAAATTGGTATTTCAATTTGGGTGTTTCCTTCAAAATTGGAGTGCACGGTTTGACTGTCACTTTCTTGATTGTACTCTAAGTTGGCGTTATCTGTTGCGTCGAGTTGTACGACCATAGACTCATTATCTTCATTTAATTCCGGGAAGTAACGACTCAGTAAGTTCGCTGGAGATAGCTCAAGGTCTGGTTCTACAGTGTGTTGGGTGTTTGTTGACTTTTTATTAGTAATATTCAATTGTATTCTGGACAAAGCATCTGCGTTTTGGTTTAATTTGCCTTTTTTGTATCTTATGTCATAATCATATTCTTCTAATTTTAATCTCCATCTTAAAAGCTTAGAATTTGGTTCTTTAACTGAAAATAACCATTGTAAAGGTTTATGGTCTGTATAAATTTTAAATTTTCTCCCAAATAAATAAGGCCTAAAATGTTTGGTGGCCCATACGATCGCTAATAATTCCTTTTCAATCGCGGAGTAATTAGTTTCGCTGTCGTTTAAAGTTCTGCTGGCATACGCTATAGGAAGGTCTTTTCCATTTTTGTCCTGGCTTAAAATTGCTCCTAGTGCAAAATTACTAGCGTCTGTCATTAGAGTAAACTCCTTTTCAAAATCTGGGTACTGTAGAAGGGGCTCATTAGTCAATATATTTTTACATGTTTCAAAACATTCTATAAAGTCTGGATTTTCTATATTTATTTTTGCATTTTTCTTTAAACAGTTAGTAAAGGGTTTTGTTATCTTGGCGAAGTTTTTAATAAATTTTCGATAATAGCCTAATAGTCCTAAAAAGCCTTTAATTTGTTTGGTGGTTTTAGGTATTGGATAGTCTTTGATTGCCAAAATCTTTGCTGGGTTAGGTTTTACGCCTTCCGGTGTAACAACATGCCCTAGATACGCTACTTCTTTTCTTAAAAATTCTGTTTTATGCAGCTGTACTTTAAAGTTGGCTTTGCGTAATCTGTCGAATACTTCTTTAAGTCTTTGTATATGTTCTTGGAGGCTAGTGGAGTAAATTATAATGTCGTCTAAATAAACTAAACATGTTTCATTTTGGATGCCTCTCAGAATATTATTCATAATTCTTTGAAATGTAGGGGGGCTATTCTTTAGTCCAAATGGCATTCTTAAAAATTCGTAGTGTCCTGTTTCAATTGAAAACGCTGTTTTTTCTATGCTATTTTTATCCATTTCTACATGGTGAAATCCTGAGGCTAAATCTAAAGTCGTAAAATACTGAGATCGTCCTAATTTATCTAATATGTCGGTAATGTTTGGCAAGGGAAATTTATCGTCAATTGTTTTTTTGTTTAATCCTCTAAAATCATTACTAATCGAAATTTTCTTTTGCCAGAAGCGTCTTGTTTTTTGGGTACAATCCAGACAGGAGAGTTCCATGGAGAATTTGAAGGTCTAATAATTCCTTGTTCAAGCATGTCCTCAGTTTGTTTATTAATTTCGTTCTTGTAAATCTCTGGATATCTATAATTTCTAGAGTACACGGGAATTTCATCAGTAGTCCTAATAACATGTTTTATTTGGTTGGTAAAGGTTAAATTGTTTCCATCAATATGAAATAAATCAGCATATTCCTTTAATAAATTTGTTACGGCGGATTTTTCTTCCAAGTTCATGTGTTCCATCCTAAAATTTTGATAAATCGAAATTTTTACTTCCTGATTTTGTTTGTTTATAATCGATCATATTGAAATTAGTGTTCGTTTGCATTGTATCAGGTTTGAAAATATTATATTCCTCTAAAGACTTTACTTCTAATGGTTTACTTATTGTTAATTTTACATTTTCTTCCGTATTGTTTATAATAGGGCAATAGGCTTCACCCTTATGCACTGAAACTATACACTGCGGAATTTCTAATCCGTTCACTTGTTTGTGTGGTAAAATACCTTCTCCATTATGAATATTTTGTATTTTTAATTTAACTGTTTGGCTAGTGCGGGCTTGTATAACATAACTAAATTGTTCCTGCTTTATTGACGTGCTGTCCGTTTTATTACAACTTCCTTTTTCAGTGTTAAAATATTGAATAGGGATTTCCTCATCACAAAGTATTAATTTATTATTTATAAAGTCTAAGCTTATTCCTAAATCCTTTATATTGTCTAGCCCGAGTAATAGGTCGAAATTCTGATGAAAGTCAAATAAATAAAATTTAATTGCTTTTTTAGACAACAGAGGTATGGTGCAGCAAAAATTTTCTTTCGAAGTGCCGTGTGCGGTGATTACTTCAAACGGCTCTTTTTTTATGCTTGTTTTAAAATTTTTCCAGCCTAAAGATTTTCGCATAAATGATCTAGTACTGCCTGTGTCAATTAATATTCTAGATTTGGTGTTTGTGTCGTATATAAATGGTAGCTCGTTATTTTCGCTTTGTAGATTCATTATTGAAAATCGATTCCGAGGCTCGTATGTCCTAAAAAATCGTCCTGATCGATTTTAACGGTCTCTTCTTCGTAGTTGTCGGTTAAATTTTGGGATTCTTCGAAGTACTCTTCTTTCCCGAGATCTTCTTCAAAAGCAAATGATTCTTGTCCATTAGTCTGGTACATAGTGTAATCGTCTTTTTCGGCTCCTTGTCCGGTCATTTGATACAAATTCGTTTGTCTAGAAGGCCTGTCTGTCTGTCTAGTGGAAATACTCATAGGGGTAGGTTGATAACCCGTATTTCGCTGAGGATACTGAGGTGTAGTAGTGTTGTTGTTTGGTTGTCCCCTTTGAGGCTGACCGTGATTAGCAAAAGTTGGTGGTCTATAGGAAGGATTTGGGTGTTGATAAGGTTGTTTAGGTATGTGGTGGTATTTAAATTCAGTATGTATTGGTCTTCTTACGTTATGAGTTTGGCTTTTCTGAAAGACTGGTTGTTTGTTTGGCTGAGTAAACATTTTATTATTTTTAAATTGAAAGTCGTTCGTGAGCATATTAAGTGCTTCACTAAGAGTGTTAGGGTTTTTGGTACGCATTAGTGACCCGATGGGTTCATGCAAACCCCTAAGGAGAACTCTTAAAGCTAGTTTCTGAACGTATTCTATTAAAACGTCTTTAGCCATCTGCCTTTGAGGCTCTTTATTCATAAAAAATGAAATTTGTAAATTTAGTAACTTTTGAATTTTCTCATAGAATTGAAATGGTGATTCGTTACTTTCTTGTTTTAATTCTGACATCTCTAAGTTTAATGTGAAACAATCTCTTTTGTCTCAATAACTAATTAATAATACTTTTCTAGTTTCGTGCCAATTGTAAGAGTTAGAGTTTACAACCATTTCCAGCGCTTGGCCTTTTAATTTAGAAAGAATAGAGGAGAACAGATACTCATTTTGAAAATCCTCTGGATTTTCGTTTACATAAAACTTATTTACTATCTTATCACATATTGAGATAAATCTGTGGAGCATAGTGGGCTCTCCACTATACTCGGGTATCATGTCAAGATACTCCCTTTTTAATATTGGCGTTGCCATTATTTAATATTATTTTTCAAAATAATAAAAATTAAAAATCAATTATATAAAATTAAAAGTATTTACTCTACTTTTTCTTAATTCTATATCTTAAGATCTACTTACAAGTTGATCCAAAATACTTTGCTCATTTGAACAATTTTCACTTTTCACTTACACGATATTCACTCGTCCTCTTAATAGATATGCGCTCTATTAAGTGGTTGTAGATATTCACTCTACTTAAAGTTTCCTCAATTAACGGTTAAAACCGACGGACGTTATATTCACTAACTTCCTTGAGGCGTCCTACCGACTGCGCCAGTTACGTTTTATATTAAGCACGAAAGGTTTTTAAAAATGATTTTTATTTTTACAAACCTTTGAATTTAATAAACAATTAATTTGGAAAACTGTTACATAAATTTTACTTAATAAAACAATACAATTGATATGCACTCAATCGGAGTGGAAAACGTCTGTGCGATACAGAGGCGACTTACACACTGCCGGGGCTCTGTTCTCACACCTATATAATACTAAAGCTGCGTAAGCAGGAATTTTCCTAGCACGCATTTAATTATGAAATGTTCACATAAAATGTTTATATAACTTATATATATATATATATATATATATATATATATATATATATATATATATATATACTATAAAATATATTCTTGTGTATTAATAAAGAAATAAAACAATTTTCAAATACAAGAATAATTTATTGAATTTACAATTCAAAGCTTTTCGTTGGCAAACAGTACCAACATAATCAGGAATACCAGAAACTTAACATCAACCATACATTTGCAAACTAGATGCAACAAACAGCGTTGTCCACCAGCGTGGATGTTTGTTGCATCTAGTTTGCAAATGTATGGTTGATGTTACGTTTCTGGTATTCCTGAGGATGTTGGTACTGTATGCCAACGAAAAGCTTTGAATTGTAAATTCAATAAATTATTCTTGTATTTGAAAATTGTTTTATTTCTTTATATATATATATATATATATATATATATATATATATATATATATATAAAGAACTAAATCAAAATACAAATACAAGAATGTAATTTAATTTACAATTGAAAGCGTTTCAATTTTTTAATATTTTTGATGATGTTGGTACTGTTAGCCAACGAAACTTTCAATTGTAAATTCAATTATAATTCTTGTATTTGTATTTTGACTTAGTTCTTTATTAATAAACAAGAATACATATTGCGATGTGTATATATATATATACTACCAATATTGCGAACTATCAATATAATTCAGTCAGTCAGAGAAGGAGGGGGGGGCCGAGGTTATACAGCGTCTGTCACCGACAATGGCTACGGGTAGGAATATGGGAACAGGGCTTTTTGGTAGGGGCTGGATGTAGGAAGGGCTTATGCAATGTAGGACGGTAATAAGGATTTTATTATGGGGGATTACGTTTATTTTAAACATTTGGACTTGCTGACTGACGTTTTCTTTGTGACATTTTTCGTTTTGTGTGTGTCGATTCATGTATGTAATAAGGGTGATTGAAGGGACATATGATAGTGTAGAAATGCGTAATAAGACTCAAAGCTAGAATGGAATAACAAAGTTGTGATTAATGATCCTAAACTAACTCAACTTAACTAGCATTTTATATGCTGAAACAGATACATGGTGATATTAATAGGAATAAATAAACAGGAGTTAAACACTGCAGACTGAAACATAAGAACTAGTAGCCCATTTTAGGAGGCAAGAGGTGGACGGCTGGGAGAGGAAGTGCAAGTAGCAGAGGTGTTATGGAGGATCGAGTAGGACTTTGGGACTAGGACGGGAAATAGAAGGGGGTCCAACTGAGTTTGCCATCATTATAATTCCTATCATTAGGAATGTATATACTCAACTATGAATTTAAAAACATTTAGAGCTTCAATTGTGCGCACAATTCATAATTAAATATTATTGAGCATCAACTCAGAGTCAATAAATTATTTATCCTTCAAACGCGTTTCATTCACACCATCATCATCAATTACTGCTATTGTTAGCCCTACACTTTAGTTATTGTATTAGCTATATTTGCTGATGATGACTTTGTCAACGTTTTTGAGGAAGATTATTAATTTTGAGTTGGTCTTCGTTATTATTTTATTAAGTAAAACCCAGATTAAAATCCTATCTGAAAATAAAAGAAGGGGTTGAGTATGCAACTTGGCTAGAACCTGCACACATTTAGAATAAAATTTCCTCTTGTCTTCTATAGGGATGGACACGTTACTTATTGGGGTGTTCAGGTCTCCCAAAACAGAAAGACGTTTATAAAGTCTAGGTGGTGCTGATTGTCGGTTGCATACAAAGACTTTATTAAATGCGTAGCTTTGTTAAGACCTCTACTCATATTGTTGTTAATACTACTAGTATTAGGATCCGGCGATACATAAATTCACTGTAGCCATTGTGCTGGCGATATAAACAGATACTGGAAGCGAGAACAAAGAAACAAGTAAACAAACATTGTCAAAGTTGTTTTCATATTTTGCAATATAATTTTACATTAAAAACATCGATCCTACAGTTTTATTTTCTAACATTATTAAAGTCTCTGAACAATATTGATAACGAAAACTCGGTATTAAAACTCTTACCTAAAGTAAAATGATATCTATGACGGATGCTGCTGAAGATATTATTATAGACAGGTTAGGTGATATAGGGAGGTAGGTAGGGAGAGGGAGAGAGAGAGAGAGAGAGAGAGAGAGAGAGAGAGAGAGAGTAGATAGATAGACAGGGAGGGAGGTAGGTAGGGAAAGAGAGAGAGAGCGAGAGAGAGAGAGAGAAAGAAAGAAAAAAAGGAGAGTTATATTGACAAATTAGTGTATGCAATTATAAAAAATGGCTACAGTATTTAAAGAAAAAAAAATGAAAATTTCCGTTTTTGTGTATTTTTTTCCCGTCCAACGTTTTGTAATGTGTTATTTGTTTGCATGCAGAAATACCCACATTCTGCATCTGATTTTAAAACACGACTTTATTATAAACAAAAATGCTTCACTAAGAGTAAACAAAAATGAATGTTTTATAACCTATGTCATTAGATAGTGCTTAACTACGAGGGGTATTCTTAAAGTAAGGGCCGTTTGAAAATAAAATTAAAACAAAAAAAAAATTGCAAAAACTAATTTTATTTTTGGAATCTACATAATTTTATCTATTTTTCTACATAGTTTCCAAGTTTTTGTAAACACTTATCATATCGCACAACTAAATTTTGGAAACCTTCTTCATAAAAACTTGCCGCCTGCTGTGATAACCAAGAATTCAGGGCCGTTTTCAATTCGTCGTCATCGTCATAACGGCTGCCGCCCAAGTGATATTTCAGATGACGGAAGAGATGAAAGTCGTTCGGCGCAAGGTCAGGGCTGTAGGGTGGGTGGTCCAAAACTTCCCAGTCAAAAGAGTCTGAGCGGGTCTGAGTGGCAGTGTGAGACCTTGCATTATCGTGCAGAAACAAAATTCCTTTTGTGAGCATGCCACGTCTCTTGTTTTGAATCGCTCTGCGCAGCTTCCTCAGATTTTGGCAGTAGGCTTCTGCATTTATTGTCGTTCCTCGTTCCATAAAGTCGACCAGCAAAACACCATGCCTATCCCAAAACACGGACGCCATGATCTTGCGCTGTGACAAAGTCTGTTTGGCTTTGACCTTTACGGGAGATTGCGTGTGTCTCCATTCCATGCTTTGTTGTTTCGATTCGGGAGTGAAATGCGAAACCCACGTTTCGTCTCCAGTTACGATCCGACTCAGCATGTCGTCACCATTTTCGTCATAACGTGTCAGAAAATTCAAGGAACTCTCGAGTCTTTTGTGTTTGTCCTCCTCCGTCAGGAGTTTAGGGACCCAACGCGAGCACAGTTTCTTAAAGTTTAATTTTGTATGAACAATTTTGTAAATCACAAACCTCGAAACTTCCGGAAATTCGTGTGAGAGAGTAGTGATCATGAAGCGTCTGTTGTCACGAATTTTCGCTTCAACTGAAGACAGCAAATCGTCTGACATTAGAGATGGACGGCTAGATCGCGTTTCGTCATGGACATTGTCGCGGCCATCTTTGAAGTCTCGAACCCACTTACGCACTTTTCCTTCACACATGGCATTAGCACCGTAAACTTCAGAAATCTGTCGGTGAATTTCTGCAGCAGACATGTTTCTTGCCGACAAAAACCGTATAACCGAACGAACTTCGCAAGGGGCGGGCGATTCGATAACCTTGAACATTTTGCAAGCACAGAACACAACGCACAAGTTAGCTACACAGCTGTAACTGTGCGTAGTTGTTGCCAAGGCATGCCGGGACGCGACGCAAGCGCTCGTTGCGGCGTGCACGCGAACTATGAGGGAATATAAACAAACGGCCCTTAGTTTAGAAATACGCTTAGTATTAACATTTTTATTGCCTCATAAATTCCTCGTGGGCTATGTAAAGTACGTTGCATATTTGAATCCTTACAGTTTGGTGACGGTAGCAAAGTCACAGTTAATTATGTACTTTAATAATAAATCGATTTCAATCGAACCGATACAAAAAAATGAAAGTTTTGAATCAATCTGAATTTAATGGTATAAATTATATACACAGAGATATTCTCTTGTCGCTAGCATCAAGACAATCTCACTGGCTTCAATTGGATTTAATGAAAAAGTATGTGTCAAACTAATACATTTGCCAAGGTTCATTGTAAAGAGAAATAAGAATTAAACGTTGAAATGTATCGAAATCCTTGAAAATACATCTGTAGTTTCAAAGTACAGTATTTTTAAACTAGTAGTTTCTTTTTTCTTGCAACATACACAACATGTCCATTAAAACTTTAATCGGCGATGTGCAGTATGTCTTATAGTTTAAATATAATTAAGGGATTTCAATTTCCTAACATTTAGTGGTAACACTATTAAACTCCAGGAGCGATGTTGGTTTAATCTACATGCAGTCAGAGTAACTAGTGCACTCATATTGGCCAAGACAGTGTAACCTTTACCAAAAGCCATTAGCGCAATGCTAATATGTTAATTATCAACGACCGCCTTAACAGCCACAGTAGATCGTAGCATTTGCAGAGAGATTTGTCAATGTCTTGTTTAACGTTTCCATAAGCGACTGAGCGAGCATAATAGTGACGACGAAAAGGTCATTTGGAGATTTATCAAATTGTTAATAAAAAGTACAACACTAATGGCGCAGATTTGTTTATAGCGAGTTACGACATTGTTTTTAGGTAATAGTAAACACAAATATGTAAAATACAGTGAAAGCTAAAAATATGTCACTATAAACACACAGAAATATAAGAACTTGATAAACAATAGGAATAACGTTGATTTTAAAATTGTATAAGTTTTACGAAGATGTAAAGGTAATAAAACATTACAGTAAAAAGTATTAGTTAAAAGGTAAAAGCAAAAAGGTAAGATACAATAAGCTAAAAATATATCACTATAAACACAAATACATATAACAACTTAATAAACATCAAGAATACGGTTGATTTTAAAATTGTATAACTTTTACAAAGATGTTAAGGTAACAAAAGATTACAGTAAAAGGTATCAGTTAAAAGGTAAGATAAAATAAAAACTAAAATTATGTCACGAAATACATTAATTTAGGAACAATACAATTAATTTAGGAATAATACAATAAAAAAAAAACTTCGGTAGATTTTAAAATTGTATGTTTTACGAAGATGTAAAGGTAACAAAAGATTTCCGTAAAAGGATAAAAACAAAAAAAGTAAGATAAAATAAAAGCTAAAAATATGTCACTATAAACATACAATATTACAATTTAATAACAAAAGAAGAACACTGTTGATTTTAAAATTGTGTTTCAAGATGACGTAAAAATAACAGAAGGTTAACAAAATAGTTACTAACAAAAAACAAAAATGTCAACTACATTAAAAGCAGAAATGTTACCACTATAAATTACATATTATTTAAAGAAACTGGAATAAATGAAGTACTATTTTAATTATAAAGTTGTAAAAATTCCAGGTTTATGTAAAGGTAATGAAACAAGCGTTTTCATGAGGCTTTTCAGACAAGTAACATATTATGGTACGAGCACAGTAGCCGGACATAGGCAGGGACTAAAATAGCATTCCTAGATAAATGGATCGAAATAACTATATTATATATCTTGCCCCATTTATGAAATTTTTTTCTCACGTTAAGCAATTACCTTTACTATTACTATAAGATACTATACTATAAGATTAACTTCTCACTATTAATTTAATTTGTATTAATTACTTCATTCATATTCGAAAAAGCTGTATTAACATCAAGTGTAATTTCTAAAGGTTTCAGAAAATGTATTTGAACCTGAGTGGAAGCACAAAAAGTAGTTTATTAACGATTGAAAATTTGAATTATATATGTACGCGCACACACACACAAACACACACAAACACACACGTGCGCGCGCATATATGTAAGGAGAGTGTGCACTAATAGTAGGAATTGAAAAAGACATATAAAATAGTATGTTTTGTAATATTAAGATGTAATATATCTATTGAAAAATGTGCAATTTGAATGCATTCAAAATTAGACTTACAGAAAACCATAATCCTAAACTGGGCTTTTTCGTATCACACCAACTTACCTAAACAAAAACAAAATTCAATACTCATTAATAAATATTATTCCTCTAAGGATAAATCAATTTACAATATATATTTGTACACCATTCAAAATAGGAATTTTATATTTTTACTGTCTGTACAATCTACGATAGGTCTCAGAGGCCGAATAAAAGAATTTGAAAACATTCACATGTTATGTTACGGCTAAACAAGTATCATCTGGTGCGTGTTGTAGCCGACGAGCGGAATACCTCTATTGCCTTTTGACCAGTCGTAATGCAAGAAGCTACTATAGACGTAATTAGAAATAGCCCACCACGTGCCAAATTTTTAGATTTGCAAAAATAATCACTTGAAAAGGGAGGTTTTGTTGTAGAGGAATTCCTCTTTCGGCAGGGAATTCAAGTCAGTTTCATATTGAAGGTGATTATCCTCCTCTTAGGTATAGAGGAGTGTCTTCCTATTACATTGAACATTCATAATCCGGCGTAAGTGCGGATCTAACTACAACGGCTCCAGATTGCAACACCAGTGTACGAAACGAAAACTGCATTAAAATAACCTAACACAGAAAGTTGTATAAACGAAACATTTTTAAAGCCAATTCCTACTTAAGTAAAAAAAAATCATTTTCGTTACTTTTCATCAAATAATTACACTTACTTACTAGCCAACGCCCACTCTTGGCTGTTGAGCCATTTGGTGACGCGTTGACCAGTATAGTCGAACCAGTGGGTCATCATCATCTCCGGAATGGTCGAGCGCATTGCACTTTATCAGATGATCCGCATCCATCGTATCGTGTCCACACAGAGGGCATTCCGGTTTGGGAGCACACCGATGCGATGTAGATGGGTGGCCAGGTAGTCATGGCCGGTTTGCATTCTGAACTTGGCAACGCCAACAGCTCGTGGAAGTCTGTGGTCGATGGGTACTGTGGTGACTAGGTTTTCCCATTTTCTTCCTGCTGATTGCTGCGTGAGGTGCAGTTTGCTGGCCCGGTCGATAGTTGCACTGATAAGGGCTTTTGTGCTTTGCAGCGAAGGCATGCAAATGGGTTGTGCCATGGATGTGCCTTTCTTGGCCAGAAAGTCTGCCTTCTCATTTCCATAAATGCCAACATGGCTTATTTAAGTAAAGTAACAAAACCTATGCGTTGCAACAGCTGTTCTACCACATAACCTAACACATATCAGGATACTTATAAAAAAAAAAACATATGCTATTACTTTTGTTAAGCCAACTAAATTGCATACCTTTCCCCATTTGTGAAAAGTTTTTCTTCCATGTAAAACTAAAATGAATTCATTATTAAATTTAATTAATGAACTAAAATCAACTGCAATCGACTATATGTTAAAAAAATGTATTTGAACTTGAATGGATGAATAAAAACTACTGAAAATATGCTACACATAAGGAAAACTAGAAAGAATTGAAAATAGGATACAAAAAATTACAATTATGAACGTGAGATATTAGATTTACAAGGGAAAATTACACGCGAACCCAAACATTTGTGAATATGTAATACAATGGTACATCGTCAACAGTTTTCCAGCATCCGGCGGTCTGTTATAGCTAATTGAATGTATATTTACCCCACGTGACACAGTTCCAAGTTCACGTGGGAACAGCACAAGTGGATCGCGGTAAAGGTGTAGGTCGCGTGGATGCCACTAGTTCAGTCGCGGTCGTTGTCAACAGTACAGAGTGAGGAGGTCACCTGCGGTTACCAAACAACATAGGTTATTCAAATACAAGAATATTTATTAATATATATTCAAAGCTTTTCGTTGGTAAACAGTACCAATATCATCAGGAATGAAAATTACAATAATGTATTTGAATAACCTATGTTGTTTTAAATTATTAAACAAGAAAACGTATTATATATATATATATATATATATATATATATATATATATATATATATATAATATATATTAATATTACTTATTATTTTATAAGCAACAATGGCGGATTATCTTCACGAGGAAATTAGAAACATACATTTATCATACTAAGTTCACGTTGACTTATACTAAGTACTAAGTGCCTATGTTGAAAGTCAAATTTCCCTCGAACGGCGTGATGAGGAGTAGAAGGGCCGGGACGACCTTGAACGGGCCAAGTAAGAAGCAATCTGCTGGACCACGAGGTAACCATCCTGGAGGCCATCGCGATGTACTTTCTCCTCGACCTATCCGTAGTGTTCGGATAGGTTATAGGTTTCTTGTGATACGTAATAAAATAATTAGTCAACCCTATAAGTCAGCGGAAGTCCAGGGTCAATGTTTTTGTAAATGGCCTGCGAGCACCTCCAACCTCGCCAAAGCCCACTTTCCTTAAGCGCCAGCTTATAAATTTTACCTATACTATATAAGGTTTTATAGGATCCATTTTGCTGAAGGATCTTTTCTTTATCTTTACTGTCGAAACACAATTTTACTGGGAACTGTGTCTGTAGTTTAAAATGGCGCTTGCAATGCCTGGTATTTACTTAGAAGCTCTATCGATTTTACTTTAAATGTCAATGTCATAAGGACTTATTTACTTCTAAATTATTAACTTCTAAATTTTTTAAACGTATTATATTTTTTTAAAGTAAAAGATTATTTAGTAATTACTTAACCTCTTTTAAATATAGACCATTATTGCGTTTAGACGGTACATTCCTTAGAATATCTTCTCGTGAAACCTCATCTTAATCACAAAAAATGCAAAAGCTCAAAATTAGCTTTTGAAATTATTATAATTTTAAGGCTGTTGGTTTAGGTTTCGTTCCGTTACCTTTTATATTCTCAGGGCTTTTATGAGATAGATTTATGTTGATATTTTCTTTTTGTTCACAACCCCTTCTCTCTTTAAACATCCATCCATTAGGTCTAACAAGGAACAGAAAACAATGATCCAGAGTAAACACATGACGTTATAACGCCCTCCGCGTCTCGCCGTAAACAATGCCATTCCTTTCGCTTTTAGTAAATGTGATGAGGTGTGACTAGCATATAAGTGAATTTTCGTCAGAGACTCATGTTCTATAGTCGTTCCATTTGTGCTCTATGCGATACGTATTTGCAACTCATGCAAAGGTTGACGTTACAAATTTGAAATTTAAACTTTAAAGAGGGAAAATTACACTCCCAACACAGATTTACCAAATACTCATAGAATTTCATGATTTACAAAAAGGCTTATGATTTAAAGTTTCAGGTTTATATTAAGTATTGTAAGAATAAATTTCGTCTTATAGTGAGGGAAATCCAGTATGTTTTTAATTCCTTCTTAAATAGAATTTTCTCTTCTTAAATTCTATTATCCTAATTTACACTCCCTAGATCACACTTTCATTATCTATCTATCTATATATATATATATATATATATATATATATATATATATATATATATATATATAATTAATAAATTAAAAATATTTCAAAAACAAGAATACTTTTAATATTCTGTATTATTAAAAGTACAGAATAATATATGTGTATTCCAGGAATTTTGTAAAAATATTTTATTAGATAATTATTTTCCTGAAGATGCTGGTACTATTTTATCGGCGAAAAGCTTTGAATAAATATATTCATTAAAAGTATTATTGTTTATGAAATATTTTTAATTTATTAACTATATTACAAGAAAACATATCACCATATTTAAAATATATATATATATATAATAATTAATAAATTAAAAATATTTCAAAAACAAGAATACTTTTAATATTCTGTATTATTAAAAGTACAGAATAATATATGTGTATTCCAGGAATTTTGTAAAAATATTTTATTAGATAATTATTTTCCTGAAGATGCTGGTACTATTTTATCGGCGAAAAGCTTTGAATAAATATATTCATTAAAAGTATTATTGTTTTTGAAATATTTTTAATTTATTAACTATATTACAAGAAAACATATCACCATATTTAAAATATATATATATATATATATATAATAATTAATAAATTAAAAATATTTCAAAAACAAGAATACTTTTAATATTCTGTATTATTAAAAGTACAGAATAATATAAGTGTATTCCAGGAATTTTGTAAAAATATTTTATTAGATAATTATTTTCCTGAAGATGCTGGTACTATTTTATCGGCGAAAAGCTTTGAATAAATATATTCATTAAAAGTATTATTGTTTTTGAAATATTTTTAATTTATTAACTATATTACAAGAAAACATATCACCATATTTAAAATATATATATATATATATATATATAATAATTAATAAATTAAAAATATTTCAAAAACAAGAATACTTTTAATATTCTGTATTATTAAAAGTACAGAATAATATAAGTGTATTCCAGGAATTTTGTAAAAATATTTTATTAGATAATTATTTTCCTGAAGATGCTGGTACTATTTTATCGGCGAAAAGCTTTGAATAAATATATTCATTAAAAGTATTATTGTTTTTGAAATATTTTAAATTTATTAACTATATTACAAGAAAACATATCACCATATTTAATATATATATATATAGTACACATTTTCGAACGTTCATAAAATACGTTTTTTGTCATCCAATCAAGTTCATCTACATTTGTTTAACCTATAATGGATGTCAATTGATGTTAATGAGATTTTTTCAAGCATTTATTCGATAATTAAAATTTATAAAAAGTAATAGGTCGGTCGGATTCGAACAGAATGACTACATATTTGATATCTAGCACTGAGCCAACTTTTCCATTGCTAAGCATTTATTACTTAAAGTTGTATATGAAATTATAAGAAAAAGCTTTCTTGCAATAATAAACAATACAAGAGATAGATAGAATGAGAAATTTTAGATCACCATCAGCTTCATACATTTGAAACGAAAAACAAGAACGCCTTTAAATATTAACAAACAAAAATAATAGTACAACACCATATACTGTATAGAGAGAAAAATTGCAAGGAAATTCCCTTTTTATTACTTAATATTGTGTTAATACATATTTACATTAAATGTAATTCTAAAATAAAAAGTACTAGAATAAAATTTTTTTTAACCTCAGTTACAGTTAATCTCAGAAACACTTTTTGAATACTGTATTACTTGTTTTCTGTCTAAGGTATGAGTTTTATTGTAAAAACGTAACCTAAATATACAATAATTTTTTAAGAAAATAAGTAAATACCTTCTGAGGTAAACAAAAAAATATTATTTTAGTTACTCTAGAGTACTGTCTGTGGTATTGTGCGGTAGCCATGGCAACAGTTTAAAGTTCTACAATAAAGGTTTCGACAACAAGATCGCGGGAAAAAAATTTATACTTCTTTGACAAATATATTTCTAGGTAATTAGAAAGTTGTTGTAGTGCCAAAGCGCGCTAGGCTTCGGATATGAAGATTTTCAGTTCAAATCCGGCTGAACACGACATATTTTATAATTTAAATATTAAATAAACATTTGAAAACACTGTAATAACTTCAATTGTCATCCACTATAGGTTAGAAAAAAATAGTATTTCTTCTTTAGAAAACTTTGTTTTTTTACTTGTGTACTTTTTTCCTAATAACTGAGGAGGCATATCTGAATGAATATTGTAATTCATAAGTATTACTGCTTGTGGTGCGCAATCATTTGAAAACACTGTAATAACTTCAATTGTCATCCACTATAGGTTACAAAAAAAAAAAAAAATGTGTTTGAACTTGGATGAATAAAAACGTATTTCAATATCGATTAAAAATTTGTACAAGATATATATCACGAGAGTGTGAGCTAATAGAAGGAATTTAAAATTTTCTATTTCTTGTTGTCAAGCTACGATTACCTTATTTGATAATAATGATAATATAGAAAATTAAATTTGTAACATTAACCTTTTCTGAATACATTATTATCAACAATATAGAATTTGATGGATTTAATAAAGAATAAATTGCAAACTTCAATTTTGTTCATTTTTTTCAACGAAAATATTATCATTTTTTTTGTTAGTTTAAAATTAATAAATATGTTTAAAAAATAGTGAAATAATGATCTATGAATAAAATTTCACTTAATATAACTAAAACAAAATAGTATTTCTTTTTTAGAAAACTTTGTTTTTTTACTTGTGTACTTTTTTCCTAATAACAGAGGAGGCATATCTGAATGAATATTGTAATTCATAATTATTACTGCTTGCGGTGCGCAAACATGTTCTACGGGTTATTTGATCAAGGACCGTGAACAGTAACCCAACCTAACCTAAACATAAGGAGATATCTTCTTAACGAAGGAAGTCCAGTCGGCCTCGGCAAAACTTGATGCTTTTCGTGAAACAGTAATGTAGTCATATAGCATACTCTGCCCCTATTTGATTTGGAAAAGACGTACGAAATTCATAATACAGTCCAAAATTCTTTAATAAACCAATTTAAATTTTTCAATACTTTTGAAAATATATAATAATTATTTATAATTATTTATAATTATTTTATTTTAAAAAAATAGTATTGATTATGTGTAGTACAAAAAACATTTAATTTACTAAAAAATACGAGTGAGTTTATTTTTAGTGCAAATACAATCTCATAATCTGTAAAAATATTGAGGTAAGGAATTCGCTCGTTGTTTATTTTGGTTGCAAAATATCTTATTTTCTCCACCATTAAGGCTTGTGTAATTTTGGCAACACATTTATTATTTCACTCGTAATGCATTTCTTGACTCTTGGGAGCATTTCGTATTCGAGTATATTCGTTAACATTCTTGTTGAGCTATTTCCAGACCTGCAAAACTCTAACAAGATCTGTAGCCACTTAAGCTTTTACGGTTGAGCGGACAGAATACACTACTGTTTCCCTATTCATACCATTAGAAAGATAAGTGTTTGTGGGTTTTGCTCTTTATGTTTTCGTGTATCGAAAGTATTTTTCTAGATTAGGTTTTTTTATTAAATCTGTTCAAGGACATAGTTTTTAATAGTAATTTAATAAAAATGTGTTCTATTATGGTTGCACATGAAAGTTATAGAAAATTAAGAATACTTCGGTCATTAAAGAATTTGAAGCTAATAATCTAACAGTAGGTACATTTTATATTGATTTCAAACTGATTATTTGGGGAGCATTGAGATGTACCTCAGCTTAGGATCTCTACGCTTAAAGGTGTGAACAGCTTAAGTATGTCGCGGCCGATGTCGACATTCATGTGAATTAGTTTAATAACAACAAATGTAAATAGGCCGTTCACGGAAGAGTGATTAATAGAATTGTCTAACGGTTGGGATGGGTAGGCCGCGATTTATGGCCTCGATTAGGGATAACTACAGTGCCTAATATTCTTTAGACGACGAATACACAATTTCTACCTAATAGCTAAGCGCCGCCTTATAAAATGTGACTATAAACAAAGCGAAAAATTTGAAGCAAAATATTTAAGTTTATTGTACAGAGGCATTGGAAAATGCCTTTTACGTTAAACTCTGGTAGTCTTTGAACAAAACTGTATGAAGTTTATGAAATAATATCAAACTATATGGTCCACATAACGTTCTATCAAGTATTTATGCAAATTGTTAGACACTGAAAGTACACCTGGCACTAATAATACTAGTTGAACAATTATTTAAATTAAAATTAGTTTTAAAGTTTCAATTACCTCAGGAATCAAAATTCATGTGGAACCATATTATAAGATTTGTAGTTATACCACCCTAAAACATGATACAAATTTATTACACTCTGGTTACGTAGGGATACTGTCATTAAAGAATTCACTTCTGGAAATCGAGCTAGCGTATTGTAAGAGTTTGTTTGATATCAATAAGTCTGGGGAAATATTTCCACCAGCAGATGCTGCTCGACAGTTCACAGGTGCCTGTGTCAAGCAGGTAATGAGAATAGGGCCATATTTTGCCCTGGTCTACTTGGTTGTTTTGTCGTTAAACTGGACATCGTCAAGGTGTAAGGTGAGTCGATGTATTATATGTATTTGCAGACGATTATTTTAAGGTGTGCAGTTTCATACGACCCAAACATCGATTTTTTCACTGTGTATACTTGACCCCTAAATTTTAACAGCTCACAGTCCTATGTATTAACATAAAGGGTGAATATAGAAGGCGGAGAGGAAATGATGGGTGGGCCGTGGCGAAATTGGCCTTTTTGCAAATATCAACTTCAGTAATTTCAAAGTAATATTAAAGTATATATATTCTGCGATTTATAAAAGACAAAGATAATATTTATTTGCTATACATTGTTGAGACATTTATTTCCAGCTGCCATTATTTTGTGCACTTCTTCGATAATTTGTTTTTAACTATAAGTGTCTAGTTTTTCTTATACCTTCATTTTAAACCTTATAGATTTTTTATTTTCCAACTTTTTTATTTCGGGAAATTCTTGTTCATTAATAATACAATGAATTGAATAATACAATAAGTTTTCCTTTGTTTACATATTTCTATCACTTTTTATTCACTTGTTTACCAATTTTACTAATTTGTATCAGCTATTACAAATTTTCTTATCCTATATATTTCATTTGTCTCATGTATATCTATTAGTAAGTGGTATAAATCCTACACATTCATATATATATATATATATATATATATATATATATATATATATATATATATATATATATAATTTCGTATTTTTGCGTAAATTCGTATAAAAGCCGAATTTTGAGAGAAAAATTGTGGGATCTTGGAAGATCGTACAGAGCTGGGAGAAGCCTTAAATTAGAGGTATTGTCAAGAAGGAGAGGGAAAAATATAGGTTTTTCTCAATTTACAACATTTATAGCGTTTTGAGGAACTACAAATAGCCAAAATCTCCATAAAAAATACATTGCAATGAAAAACAGCTGGATATGATTTACAAATATTTCAGCTGAGAAAAAGCTGTAAAAATATTATATGAAAAACAGCTGAGTACAAATATTTTAACAGTATTAAGGGTTAGTTAGAAATATGACCTTGGGATGAGGTTTAGTTAATGGAGTACGTCTTATCGTACTAGATATAGATATGTTTGACAAGCGTATTAAATTAGAAATAATCACTGGTTCTGGAAAAGGAAACGTATTAAATTAGAAATAATCACTGGTTCTGGAAAAGGAAACATCACACTTTTACGAATAATTAAATTAATACCAAGAGATCCTAACATGCCATTTCAAATTAAAAGGAAACAATTTTCTTTAAGACTTGCATTTTTAATAAAATACCATAGGTAAGGCTCAGGGTCAAACATTCTTAAGAGAGGGCTTCAATTGACCGAAGCTGTTTTTACACATGGTCAACTTATGTTGCACTAAGTCGAGTAAAATCTCTAGATAGATTAAAGATACATATTGATAATACGATTGGTCAAAACAATCCAATACGAATTCACAAAAAATATAGTTTATAAGGAAACTTTGTTATGAAAAACTTGAAGTATATTAAATCTAATTTCCATTTAAAAATGAAACTATTATACAAACGTTTAAAATTTCTTTCAATTTGAATAGGGGCTACAAAAATGCCCCTACAAATCCCTAGTTTACATAGAATTTTATAATTTCCTACCTTAATATCAACTTTCAGGAATATACTGTATCACATAATTTTTTCTCTCTCAAATATAGTGAAACACACGATTAGCAAATTCATCACTATCGAAAATGTCTTACGACGTTCTACTTTATATCGTTTATATATTTAAATTCTCGTTGCCTTATAAATAGTAAACTTAAATGCCTTAAGCAGAATATTACGGTATAGAAGTGAAGGCAAGGAACAGTTACAAGGTCAGTATATTTTGCATTTGCTTAGTTTTAATTCTTTATTACTAAAACAACTACTAAATAACTAATCAGTGCTAATACTGTTGCTTAATACTATTAATTCGTTTTACTAAAACAACTACTAAATAACTAATCAGTGCTAATACTGTTGCTTAATACTATTAATTCGTTTTACTAAAACAACTACTAAATAACTAATCAGTGCTAATACTGTTGCGTAATACTATTAATTCTTTATTACTAAAACAACTACTAAATAACTAATCAGTGATAATACTGTAGCTTAATACTATTAATTCGTTTTACTAAAACAACTACTAAATAACTAATCAGTGCTAATACTGTTGCGTAATACTATTAATTCTTTATTACTAAAACAACTACTAAATAACTAATCAGTGATAATACTGTAGCTTAATACTATTAATTCGTTTTACTAAAACAACTACTAAATAACTAATCAGTGCTAATACTGTTGATTAATACTATTAATTCTTTATTACTAAAACAACTACTAAATAACTAATCAGTGCTAATACTGTTGCTTAATACTATTAATTCGTTTTACTAAAACAACTACTAAATAACTAATCAGTGATAGTACTGTTGCTTAATACTATTAATTCGTTTTACTAAAACAACTACTAAATAACTAATCAGTGCTAATACTGTTGCTTAATACTATTAATTCTTTATTACTAAAACAACTACTAAATAACTAATCAGTGCTAATACTGTTGCTTAATACTATTAATTCTTTATTACTAAAACAACTACTAAATAACTAATCAGTGCTAATACTGTTGCTTAATACTATTAATTCTTTATTACTAAAACAACTACTAAATAACTAATCAGTGCTAATACTGTTGCTTAATACTATTAATTCGTTTTACTAAAACAACTACTAAATAACTAATCAGTGCTAATACTGTTGCTTAATACTATTATTTCATTATTACTAAAACAACTACTAAATAACTAATCAGTGATAATACTGTTGCTTAATACTATTAATTCTTTATTACTAAAACAACTACTAAATAACTAATCAGTGATAATACTGTTGCTTAATACTATTATTTCATTATTACTAAAACAACTACTAAATAACTAATCAGTGCTAATACTGTTGCTTAATACTATTAATTCGTTTTACTAAAACAACTACTAAATAACTAATCAGTGCTAATACTGTTGCTTAATACTATTATTTCATTATTACTAAAACAACTACTAAATAACTAATCAGTGATAATACTGTTGCTTAATACTATTATTTCATTATTACTAAAACAACTACTAAATAACTAATCAGTGCTAATACTGTTGCTTAATACTATTATTTCATTATTACTAAAACAACTACTAAATAACTAATCAGTGCTAATACTGTTGCTTAATACTATTATTTCATTATTACTAAAACAACTACTAAATAACTAATCAGTGCTAATACTGTTGCTTAATACTATTATTTCATTATTACTAAAACAACTACTAAATAACTAATCAGTGCTAATACTGTTGCTTAATACTATTATTTCATTATTACTAAAACAACTACTAAATAACTAATCAGTGCTAATACTGTTGCTTAATACTATTATTTCATTATTACTAAAACAACTACTAAATAACTAATCAGTGCTAATACTGTTGCTTAATACTATTATTTCATTATTACTAAAACAACTACTAAATAACTAATCAGTGCTAATACTGTTGCTTAATACTATTATTTCATTATTACTAAAACAACTACTAAATAACTAATCAGTGCTAATACTGTTGCTTAATACTATTATTTCATTATTACTAAAACAACTACTAAATAACTAATCAGTGCTAATACTGTTGCTTAATACTATTATTTCATTATTACTAAAACAACTACTAAATAACTAATCAGTGCTAATACTGTTGCTTAATACTATTATTTCATTATTACTAAAACAACTACTAAATAACTAATCAGTGCTAATACTGTTGCTTAATACTATTATTTCATTATTACTAAAACAACTACTAAATAACTAATCAGTGCTAATACTGTTGCTTAATACTATTAATTCTTTATTACAAAACAACTACTAAATAACTAATCAGTGATAATACTGTTGCTTAATACTAATAATTCTTGATTACTAAAACAACTACTAAATAACTAATCAGTGATAATACTGTTGCTTAATACTATTAATTCTTTATTACTAAAACACTTACGAAATAACTTATCATGATAAAAAAAAACATCATTTGAATGTAAGAATATAAAATTAAGCATAGACATACTGTTCTGCTGCACACAATCAAAAAACAATTGTAGACACCCGGCCTCAAAGTGAATTCTATTTAAAAGAAAAAGGGAAATAAAACAATACATTATATAGGAAAGCTAAAATAAAGCTTTTAACCATAACGAAAGGCTTGCAAACGCAATTACACCCACGTGCAGACTCTTCCGATTTGCCGACTAGAAACCATTTCCGTCCCCGTTTCATACTATTTGCTCTAAGCATCAGCCGTCTGTGAGCAGCACACAGATCAAATTAAAGTTACCCCATTCGTTGTTTATTCAAACAATGCAGAGAACATCTTGTCATAGATTGAACTTGACTTAGATGCATCTACTGTATCAGTATGAACTAGTATCATTACGAACTGATAATAAAATAAAAAACGTGTAGCAACTGAAGTCTAATTTGTTATTTTAAATGAATAAACTTCTTAACCACAAAAACGTTTCATTTAAACTCTTATGTACATTTTGATTGGCAAGCAATAATCTTTAGAGGTAATTGTAACACAAAAAATATAACATTACAAAAAAACTTAGTCTAATTTTTTAATATTTTAAAACGATATTTTTTTTTGGTTGAGGTTTTATTTACTTAAAACTACTAAACGAAGCCAAAATTGATGTTGAGGTGAAAATTAATGTTTAAAGTAATTACAGATTATTTTAGGGTTATATAGGGAGATGGCTTTTGTTACCGTGGAATTGCAAGACTATACTTCACAAATGTTATATAGGGGGATGATTTTACATACCATAGAATAGTAAAGCGACTCGCCTAAGGAGTTATATAAGTGGAGGGTTTTTGTTACCCTGGAAAACTAAAGCGATACTTCACCTGTGTTATATAGGGAGATGGTTTATGTTACCTTGGAATAGTAAAGCGACCCGTCAACCATGTTATATAGGGGGATGATTTTACATACCATAGAATAGTAAAGCGACTCGCCTAAGGAGTTATATTAAGTGGAGGGTTTTTGTTACCCTGGAAAACTAAAGCGATACTTCACCTGTGTTATATAGGGAGATGGTTTATGTTACCTTGGAATAGTAAAGCGACCCGTCAACCATGTTATATAGGAGGATGATTTTACTTACCATAGAATAGTAAAGCGACTCGCCTAAGGAGTTATATAAGTGGAGGGTTTTTGTTACCCTGGAAAACTAAAGCGATACTTCACCTGTGTTATATAGGGAGATGGTTTATGTTACCTTGGAATAGTAAAGCGACCCGTCAACCATGTTATATAGGGGGATGATTTTTGTTACCCTGAAATAGTAAAGCGACACGTTGCAGGTGTTAAATAGAGGGATCGTTTTTGTTACCCTGGAATATTAAAGCGATACGTCAACGGTGATATATAGAGGGATGATTTTTGCTACCATGGAATATCTAGCCGACACGTCACTGGTGTTATAGAGGGAGATGATTTTGGTTACCATGGAATATTTAAGCGACATGTCACCGGTGTTATATAGAAGGATGGTTTTTGTAACCGTGGAATATAAAAGCGACACGTCACCAGTGTTATATAGGGGGATGATTTTCCTTACCATGGAATATTAAAGCGATACTCCAACGGTGTTATATAGAGGGATGATTTTTGCTACCATGGAATATCTAGCCGACAAGTCACTGGTGTTATAGAGGGAAATGATTTTGGTTACCATGGAATATTTAAGCGACATGTCACCGGTGTTATATAGAAGGATGGTTTTTGCTACCATGGCATATCTAGCCGACACGTCACTGGTGTTATATTGGGGGATGATTTTTGTTACCCTGGAATATTAAAGCGATACGCCAACGGTGTTATATAGAGGGATGATTTTTGCTACCATGGAATATCTAACCGACACGTCACTGGTGTTATAGAGGGAGATGATTTTGGTTACCATGGAATATTTAAGCGACATGTCACCGGTGTTATATAGAAGGATGGTTTTTGTAACCGTGGAATATAAAAGCGACACGTCACCAGTGTTATATAGGGGGATGATTTTTGTTACCATGGAATGTTAAAGCGATACGTCACCGTTCTTATATTGTGGGATGATTTTTGTTACGCTGAAATATTAAAGGGGCACGTCACAGGTGTTAAATAGAGGGATAGTTTTTGTTACCATGGAATATTATAGTGATACGTCACCGGTGTTATATAGGGGGATGATTTTCCTTACCATGGAATATTAAAGCGATACGTCACCGGTGTTATATAGGGGGATGATTTTCCTTACCATGGAATATTAAAGCGGCACGTCACCGGTGTTATATACGGAGATGGTTTATGATACCTTGGAATAGTAAAGCGACACGTCACAGGTGTTATATAGAGGAATGAATTTTATTACCCTGGAATAGCAAAGGGAGACGTCACCGGTGTTAAATAGAGGGATAGTCTTTGTTACCCTGGAATGATAAAGCGACACGTCGCCGGTGTTATTTAGGGGGAGGGATTTTGTTACCGAGGAATAATAAAACGACACTAAGGTTATATAGAGAAATGGTTGTTGTAACCATTGAATATTAAAGCGAAACGTCACCGGTGTTATATAGGGGATGGTTTTTGTTACCAAGGAATAGTAAAGCAACAACGACACCAGCGTTACATAGAGTAATGGTTGTTGTAACCATGGATTATGAAAGCAACAGAGCCTCAGTGTTATATAGAGCGATGGTTTTTGTTACCATGGAATATTAAAGCGATACGTCACCGGTATTATATTGGGGGATGATTTTTGTTTCCATGGAATATTTAAGCTACACGCAAAGGGAGTTATATAGGTGGAGGGTTTTTGACACCCTGGAATACTAAAGCGACTCTTCACTTGTGTTATACCCTTCAACGGTAGTGACATTAAAATATAATTAGACCTTGAATGTCGATAGAAAACTCTCTGACTTGAGAAACTCTTTAAGTATGTTGCTGAGTATTAAACGTATATTTAAATCTAGGCCTAAGCTATGATTATCACTCAAAGTCTTATATTAACGTAACGGAATTATTCTTGCTCAAGTTTTCAGTTAGTGTTTCCAAGCTAAAGTGTAGTAATAGTAAATAATTTGTTATTATTTCTTAATATTACAATGGGGATAGCTAATAAGAGTTCAATATCTTACAATAGGAGAGCGGGAAATACTAGTAGAGGTATTATCTTGTTGGGAGATATTAAATTACAGTTTAGAGATAAAATTTAATTATAAGTATCATGGTTTTACTCTAACTAAGAGTGTTTTCATTTCAAAATATTAAAGATGTAAGACAAACCTACTTAATACTATGCAACCTTAGGTTCATCTCTATGCAGATGGAGTTCTTAATGCACATGTTAATCTCGTAATTACCAATGGCCGCGACGCAGCACCATGAAGTAAATGTATTACCTCTAGCATAATGCTAAAACCACTAAAATTGTTTTACTTTTAATTAAAACATTGAATGTAAATCGTTATGGCAATTAATTAATTGGAAAAAAACACTAATTAAAAATATTTTCGCTCAGAGCCATTATTGCAAATTTCCACTACGTTTACCTCATAGATCCGCGCACGAGAATCTGACGAAATTTCCAACTTTTGTCTCTAGTAGGATAAGGCTGATCCCCTAACCAGCCTAATGCAGACGGACCATTAAAGAGGGAGAAGCTGGACATAATAGATTACATTTTACTCCATTAATGTTTCACAAATAGTAACTTTAATAGAGTATTCCTTATTACTCTATTTAAAAACTCAAGAAATACAATTTCACCTAAATCTATTACACCATGATATATTTGTTACATTATATGACGTCACCAAAGCAAGATAACTCTATTTTCAGGAATTCAGATAAAACATTCTTTTTGGAACAGTGAGGTCAAGCGTACTTTAAATGCGCTCATAAATAATGCCTCCTTGATACTGGGACGTAATAGAGTCCGCAGTTGGTCCTTTGGCACTGCTTCACTCGTACTGTGTTTTAGCAATACTTTTGTGACGTCCCAGTAGAGGGAATTGTGTAGAAACGCCGAGAAGAAATAAACATTGACCGGTGTAGGCAATACGTGCATACGGTATACTGTAAACACCCATTTGTTTGTTTTAATAGCCCCGCAATGAACCGTTGATATATCAAATTTTTTGGATTACTATTTATTTATAATTGCTCTAGTTAGAGTAAAAATGCTTTGGTAAATACTATTACATTAGATTACACATATTTATTTACTGGGTACAGCATACTGCATTATGTTTATTAAAATAAAAATTAAAAATACCAATAATAAACATTATTATATGAAGCAAATAGTTGAACAAATCTATTTATACAAATGTTAAGTAATTATGTGTTCGCTTAAAAATCTCAAAACGTACCACGATTGAGCTCAAATTTTGACGTCATACAATCCGCTTTGAAAATTGGTTTTATCTATTTTTTTGCGTTAGTAATATAACTGCAACCGAGAGAGAAAAAACGTTATCAATTGTGGAGCTGTGTACCATCACCCGCGAGAACACAGCCACTACTACCTAACGGCAACCACAGTCACATGTGAAACATTACCTATTCCCAATTACAATGTTTATTAACAAAAACAAACGTATCCACTTGCATCCCATTCAGATTACTATACAATATAAATTAAATATTCACCCGACCTACGACCGCTTCATTTGATTTCGATTTGTGTCGTGAATAGATTTATTCGCCGGTTTTTTTATAGGGGGGATGGTTTTTGTAACCGTGGAACATGAAAGCGACACGTCACAGGTGTTATATAGAAGAATGATTATTGTTACCCTGGAATAGCAAAGGGAGACGTCACCGGTGTTATTTAGGGGGAGGGATTTTGTTACCGAGGAATAATAAAACGACACCAAGGTTATATAGAGGAATAGTTGTTGTAACCATGGAATATTAAAGCGATACGTTACTGGTGTTATATAGGGGGATGATTTTTCTTACCATGGAATATTAAAGCGACACGTCACCAGTTTTATAAAGGAGGATGGTTTTTGTTCCCATGGTATATTAAAGCGATACGTCACCGGTGCTAGATAAAGGGATGATTTTTGTTTCGCTGGAATAGTAAAGGGACACGTAACAGGTGATAGATTGATAGTTTTTATTACCCTGGAATAATAAAGCGACACGTCACCGGTGTTATATAGGGGATGGTTTTTGTTACCAAGGAATAGTAAAGCGACAACAACACCAGGGGTATATAGAGTAATGGTTGTTGTAACCGTGGAATATGAAAGCGACACGGCATCAGTGTCATATAGAGCGATGGTTTTTGTTACCATGGAATATTAAAGCGATACGTCACCGGTGTTATATTGGGGGATGATTTTTGTTACCATGGAATATTTAAGCGACACGGAAAAGGAGTTATTTAGAGGGAGGGTTTTTTGTTACCATGGAATACTAAAGCGACACTTCACCTGTGTTATATAGGGAGATTGTTTATGTTACCTTGGAATAGTAATGCGACATGTCCCAGATGTTATATAGAGGGATGATTTTTGTTACCCTGGAATAGTAAAGGGACACGTCACCGGTCTTAGAGGGACAGTTTTTGTTGTTACCATGGAACAGGAAGAAAGACACTGTCATCGGGGTTATATAGGGGGTGGTTTTTGTTACCCTGGAATAGTAAGCGATACGTTACCGATAATATATAGGAGGATGGTTTTTGTTACTCTTGAATAATTAAACTATACGTTACTGCTGCTATATTTGGGGGGTGGTTTTTGTTACCCTGGAATAGTAAAGAGATTCGTTACCGGTGTTATACAGGGGGATGGTTTGTAATACCCTCCAACGGTAAAGCGACACGTCACCGGCGTTATACAGAGGGATGGTTTGTAATACCATTTAACATTATAGCGACGCTCACAGGTGTTATATAGGGGGATGTTTATAACTACCGTCCAACGGTAAAGGGACTCATCGCAGGTGTTATACAGGGTCTCACGGACCTTACCTTCCCCGCTGCTGCTCCCTCCGACTAGCCTTTTCTCTTACTCTTCACCTGTCTTCCTTTTACCACACATTGTCCGTAAGAGAGTAATGGTTTATCCCTTGACTACGAACCTTGGTTCGAGACCTGTATCTCAAGGAATAAACCTCTCATGAGAACCAACTCCTGAATTTCTTATGAAAACCAATTAGCCTCCCATAAGCCTCTTTAAGCTCCTTTCGGGATCGTGGAATCGTTGAGATACACTTGTGACTTAAAGGCTATACATGGATACCTATTGAGCTTATTTTATTTTAAATGAAAACACAGCTAATTGGAAACTATAAATTTTTTATTATCTGTTTGGAATTAGAATTACTTATTATTATTTGATTAATTTTAATTAACAGGATTTAGCTTTTTTAATTTAACCTAACCTTACTTTTGAATTACCATGACTATCTTGTTTCATGGTATTAGTCCCCTTTATTATGTTTACAAGTTTATTATTATTTATATTAACACACGTATATATATATATATATATATATATATATATATATATATATATATACACATACTATATCCGTTTCTAATTTTATAATCAAAATCCCAAATTGCTTAATATGTTTACTATAATTTATTTAAATTCAATTATTATAATTAATTTGCACATAATTTTGTGTATTCTTGTTAAATTTTACGTATTTTAGAGTCTTGTTCATTTTCAAACATTTTAAGGTTAAATTCTAGTTACTTTAGGCTATGCCTTTTAACAAATAATCCTTTTAATTGAATAATAGATTCTGATTAACATTTACCTATTTATAGGTTAATTTAATTAGTTATAACATCCTACGCAATTACTTAAAACTTCCTGCTGATACTTATATTCTAAGTCGTCGTCCCCAATTTCTTCAAACTTCCGCCTTTTCGATATCCATCTTACATTTTCAACCAATAAAAAAGCCGTTGCTATGGTTACTTTATTTAGTAATTTTGAATTTTAATTAGTTTCAGTTTTTGTGAAAGACTTTTCTTTACTCCAATGTGTTATTTTAAATTGTTTAACTTCCATTTAATAATTTATTTGCCGTTATTCTTCTAATTTAATTAACTTGCTGTTTCTTCTTGCGAACTCATACTTCGACGGTAGAGCTGTCGCTGCAGTGTGGCAAGATCGTATAAATAAACAATCTTCCCAAGCGGGTTTTTACCGAAACTAATATAGCTCTAATCTTGGATAACCTCAAACTTTTAGGTTATATGTTTTAAATTAAAATTTGGATCTTTACAGAAATACAACTCTCCCTAGCTAAGCCTAATTTACTTTCCGCACATTTTTATACTTATATTCACTATCCCTGTTTATATTTGGTCAAAATTAATTTAATATTATACATTTTGGCTGGGTCCCATAGGCCTCACTTTTACTGTTTCATTTAAATCGGTCTATTAGCGGTTAGCCTAATTAATGTTGTATTGGTTTATAATTTATTCTAACATTCCCAGTTTGTCTATTTAGTTCTTCTTACTTAGTTTACATTGATTTTCCCTATATTTAACATTTTTATTATAATACTAGACATAATTGGAATATTAGTTGATTGATCTATTTAACTATTCTAGGCTTAGTTACATTTATCTGTACTAATACCAGATTTATTTGCATCGGTCGTTCTGACCGTTGCAAGGGGGACGGTATGTATTACCCTTCAACGGTAGTGACATTAAAATATAATTAGACCTTGAATGTCGATAGAAAACTCTCTGACTTGAGAAACTCTTTAAGTATGTTGCTAAGTATTAAACGTATATTTAAATCTAGGCCTAAGCTATGATTATCACTCAAAGTCTTATATTAACGTAACGGAATTATTCTTGCTCAAGTTTTCAGTTAGTGTTTCCAAGCTAAAGTGTAGAAATAGTAAATAATTTGTTATTATTTCTTAATATTACGATGGGGATAGCTAATGAGAGTTCAATATCTTACAATAGGAGAGCGGGAAATACTAGTAGAGGTATTATCTTGTTGGGAGATATTAAATTACAGTTTAGAGATAAAATTTAATTATAAGTATCATGGTTTTACTCTAACTAAGAGTGTTTTCATTTCAAAATATTAAAGATGTAAGACAAACCTACTTAATACTATGCAACCTTAGGTTCATCTCTATGCAGATGGAGTTCTTAATGCACATGTTAATCTCGTAATTACCAATGGCCGCGATGCAGCACCATGAAGTAAATGTATTACCTCTAGCATAATGCTAAAACCACTAAAATTGTTTTACTTTTAATTAAAACATTGAATGTAAATCGTTATGGCAATTAATTAATTGGAAAAAAACACTAATTAAAAATATTTTCGCTCAGAGCCATTATTGCAAATTTCCACTACGTTTACCTCATAGATCCGCGCACGAGAATCTGACGAAATCTCCAACTTTTGTCTCTAGTAGGATAAGGCTGATCCCCTAACCAGCCTAATGCAGACGGACCATTAAAGAGGGAGAAGCTGGACATAATAGATTACATTTTACTCCATTAATATTTCACAAATAGTAACTTTAATAGAGTATTCCTTATTACTCTATTTAAAACTCAAGAAATACAATTTCACCTAAATCTATTACACCATGATATATTTGTTACATTATATGACGTCACCAAAGCAAGATAACTCTATTTTCAGGAATTCAGATAAAACATTCTTTTTGGAACAGTGAGGTCAAGCGTACTTTAAATGCGCTCATAAATAATGCCTCCTTGATACTGGGACGTAATAGAGTCCGCAGTTGGTCCTTTGGCACTGCTTCACTCGTACTGTGTTTTAGCAATACTTTTGTGACGTCCCAGTAGAGGGAATTGTGTAGAAACGCCGAGAAGAAATAAACATTGACCGGTGTAGGCAATACGTGCATACGGTATACTGTAAACACCCATGTGTTTGTTTTAATAGCCCCGCAATGAACCGTTGATATATCAAATTTTTTGGATTACTATTTATTTATAATTGCTCTAGTTAGAGTAAAAATGCTTTGGTAAATACTATTACATTAGATTACACATATTTATTTACTGGGTACAGCATACTGCATTATGTTTATTAAAATAAAAATTAAAAATACCAATAATAAACATTATTATATGAAGCAAATAGTTGAACAAATCTATTTATACAAATGTTAAGTAGGTATGTGTTCGCTTAGAAATCTCAAAACGTACCACGATTGAGCTCAAATTTTGACGTCATACAATCCGCTTTGAAAATTGGTTTTATCTATTTTTTTGCGTTAGTAATATAACTGCAACCGAGAGAGAAAAAACGTTATCAATTGTGGAGCTGTGTACCATCACCCGCGAGAACACAGCCACTACTACCTAACGGCAACCACAGTCACATGTGAAACATTACCTATTCCCAATTACAATGTTTATTAACAAAAACAAACGTATCCACTTGCATCCCATTCAGATTACTATACAATATAAATTAAATATTCACCCGACCTACGACCGCTTCATTTGATTTCGATTTGTGTCGTGAATAGATTTACATATGATTGGACTGCGCGTCGTCTAGTCATATGTTCAATTAGGCATTCCCAGATAAGGCGTTAACATAAGGGCATGCATGATCTTATAATGCAAATGACAAAAGACGAAGTAGTTGGACTTCTTGGATGCTACAGGAGGAAGTGGGAAAACATTCTTATTAGATTGATTCTGGCAACAGAGAAAAAATGACGTAACCCTAGAATCTGAAGTATTGCGAAATTGTCGCTATGTTCCTAGTTATTCATCCAGGCAACTACAATGTGGCATAGTAAAGCGTGGCAGGGTAGAGCTATTAACATTATACGAAATATATTAAAAGAAATCGAAATTCCAAGTTCAAACTTATTAATTGTGTTCGGAAAGGATAATACACACCACCTATGCTTCACAGCTCATGGACATTCGCTAAAAGCGAAAGGAATTCCATTGTTTAGGCAGAGTGCATTGTATTGTCATACGTTTACTCCGGATCACGTATTGTTTTCTCTGTCCTTTGTTAGACTTAATGGATGGATATTTAAAGGGAAGAGGGGGTAGAAACAAAGTGGAGAAGGTACACAACGAGAAAGTAATAAGATAAATCTAGTCTACAGAGGCTCTGGCAGTTAAGAGGACGATTTAGAAAAAATATTAAATAATTTGTAATAAAACCATAATAAATTTTAAAATCTAGTTATAAATCTTATAAAGTTTTAAAACCGAAGAAGCCAAAGAGACAAAAATACGACTTTATCACATTACCATTGAGAGAAAACCGCAATGCTTGTGAGTAAATGCACTCAGTATTACAGATATTACTTTAAACCAACGAACCAGTTGCCAGTAAAATTATCTCTAAAGAAGACGAAGTGCAACGCCCTTCGGCAAAGTGGATGCTATAAAGTATTAAAATCGAAGAAGCCGAAGAGACAGAAATACCACTTTATCACATTACCATTGAGAGAAAACCGCAATGCTTGTGAGTAAATGCACTCAGTATTACAGATATTACTTTAAACCAACGAACCAGTTGCCAGTAAAATTATCTCTAAGCAAGACGAAGTGCAACGCCCTTCGGCAAAGTGGATGCTATAAAGTATTAAAATCGAAGAAGCCGAAGAGACAGAAATACCACTTTATCACATTACCATTGAGAGAAAACCGCAATGCTTGTGAGTAAATGCACTCAGTATTACAGATATTACTTTAAACCAAAGAACCAGTTGCCAGTAAAATTATCTCTAAACAAGACGAAGTGCAACGCCCTCCGGCAAAGTGGATGCTATAAAGTATTAAAATCGAAGAAGCCGAAGAGACAAAAATACCACTTTATCACATTACCATTGAGAGAAAACCGCAATGCTTGTGAGTAAATGCACTCAGTATTACAGATATTACTTTAAACCAACGAACCAGTTGCCAGTAAAATTATCTCTAAGCAAGACGAAGTGCAACGCCCTTCAGCAAAGTGGATGCTATAAAGTTGATAAAAGACAATAAAGTGAACTATTCGAAAACACTTATTACAGTTTATTGTACTCAAGAATGGGAAAATACCTTTCACGCTAAAGTGTCTGGTAGTGGCCGAATCGACTTTCATGAAATTTTGTAATTCATTCAACGTAAACAAAGTGAAAATTATGTAATTGTCACGAAATTATACAATAGATAGAAGGTCAATGTATATCGTCAGTATGTGAAAATACAATCGTTAAATATGTACTAAAACAATTGATTTTAAAGGTGTAAGCACACACGCACACGCTCACACAAGTGTATATATATATAATGTTTGATTGTACATATACAGACATTCATTTTAGGGAGGCAGAAAAAAGAGAAAGACAGAAAGAAAGAGAACGTAACTCAGACATGATAATATAACCTAATAAAACTACAATAAAATATGAGAAAAACGTCCCGGTTCGGGGCTTTGTGTCCAGTTCTACATTTTCCTATGGCCTTTCTTTTTATGTTGCAAACAAAACTAAAAGCAGTTAAGCGCATTCTGCTGTTGCTTTCAAACAATGATTTCCTTAAACTAAAACTATTACAAAGAATATTTCACGACATTAAACATTAAGTTGAATTTACATTTTTGTTGATTAAAGAAGTAATTACAATAAATTTAAAATCAAATGTAAATATCGTACAAAAAATCATGTTACAGGGTTTGTGTTTTATTTATATTGATAAATGTTCATTATAAGGTCATGCACAAATTGGAGAGAGCAAATGAAAAAAGTAAGTTCATAATCTCAGAATTTTATATTAGATCAAACACAGAGGTATTTCATGGTAACAAATTAAACAGATATTGTATAACAGAGATATTCTGTTGCGCACAACCAAAACGATTGTAGACACCCCGACTCAAAGTCGATTTAATTAAAAAAAAGAAGGGGGAATAAAACAATACATTTGGCAACGGTTATTCATTTTAAAGGAGCGCTAAAGTAAAGCTTTATACATAACGAAAGGCTTGCAAACGCAATTACACCCACGTGCAGACTCTTCCGATTTGACGACTAGAAACCATTTCCGTCCCAGCTTTACACTATCTGCTCTATGCACCAACCTTCTGCGACCAGCACACAGATCAAATTAAAGTTCTCTCACTCACTGCTTATTCAAACAATGTAGAGGACGTCTTGTCAGAGATTGAACTTACAATGAAATGTATTGTGATTCTGTACGTACGTTTGGCCAATGAGGCCAAAATGTGTTCAGATTATAGTTTAAATATTAATTACAGGCTAATGACAGATCACAGATACTTTTGCTCTTTTAAAACACTCAACGTTTCGAATTTTTTCCGAAATTCCTTTTCAAGAGCTTAAATTAAACAATTACAAAACATAACCTACTATTTATATAATACATAACATATATAAAACATATTAAAATCAACAATTATAAAACTCTTAATAAATAACCATTTAATAATAAATACACAAAAACCTCTTAACCACAAACTTTCTTTATTTTACCCTTATGTACATTTCAGTTACAAAGTAACCATCCTCAGAGGGATAACATACAAAGACTGTAGGATGGTTACTTTGTAACTGAAATGTACATAAGGGTAAAATAAAGAAAGTTTGTGGTTAAGAGGTTTTTGTGTATTTATTATTAAATTCAACCACAGTATATTCCTAATAAATAGTAAATATCCATTTACAAGTCAATTTTTTTTATATCACTAGTGATATTTATTAAGAGTTTATTAATTTGTTTTAGTATGTCTTATATATGTTATGTATTTTATAAATAGTAGGTTATGTATTGTAATTAAAATTTGAGCTCTTGAAAAGGAATTTCAGGAAGAAATTCGAAACGTTGAGTGTTTTAAAAAAGCAAAACTGTTTGTGATCTGTCATTAGCCTATATAAAAATATAATAGCTATTAACAGACATGAAATAAATACATTAGTTACTAATTACAGATTATTCTCAACACAATAATAAATATTCGTTATTGAGTACGATTTATTAGGATCAGTGTTAGAGATATAGCTAGGCCTAAGTTTTATCTTGTTTAATAGTTGTTTAAAGTAAGTTCTTCCCTCAGATCAACCATAATACAGTCAGGTTTACATTAGGAGGAACCTCATTGCTTAGTTCGTAGGAGAATACATAAAGTTTCAAGAATTCGTGAAACATTAAATAAAGAGAAAACTGAATAGGTAAATATAAAGACGGTTAAATTACGTCGCAAGCTCCGTTATACGCTGAAATTGCGTCCGTTATAGAAAGAGGCCCTGAGAGATATTGCGTTATATGTGTTGCATAGGGGGTGGGTTTCTATTGTCCTCCAACGGTACCTATATTACAATTAGGTTAAAGCTCTCACTTCAGACTTGACAAAAACAAGATTTGAATATTCTTGTTGCACTGACTGTACTACTATCGGGTAAACGTAACATCGTAGAAAATCAAAACTAAGACTATTTTCTCTGATCTATCTTCAGGTGTGTGATTCCAAGTTCAATCGTCCTTAATGGCACACACCGAAGTACTCTGCTCCTTTCTTCCCTATTTGTCAGGTGTAATGAATGGATGACGTAAAGAGGGGGTGGAAGACAAATGGTAACCAATCGCTGAGAAAAGAACGGGCGAATGAGATATCCGTCGGCATCCGTCTAGCGAATACTAGATTACAGACGAGAAGTCTTGCTCAATATCGTATTTATGGGGGACGGTTTAAAGTAATACTTTTGAATTAATTAGACAAAATGTGAATAGTTTGTAAAGCGGCCACCAGGTAGTGCTACTATAGAATAGAGTTTAGCACCAAACCTAACGAGAGCGTTAATTTATTTACTCTTTACATGATCTTATTTTAAGGCGACGATCTCATTAAACTATCGCCTAACTCAAGTGTAGGGAGACCTATTTTCTATTGGTGTCACATTTGGGCGAAGCGCGTTCAAGAAAGTAATGGAAAATATAAATTACACAAGGTGTAAGTATGTAATTCCTCGGTCATGGACTCGTAATTCCTCGGTCATGGACTCGTAATTACTTTACAAATACCACATTCTTTCTGCTTTATAATTAGATTCATAAAATATGAATAAATACAGCAGCCACGTTTAGTCAAAGTTCTGTTTCTATACAATAGTTAGATTTCTGTGGGGTTTCCAGTTATTGATATTAATTGGTCAGACATTGTAAATAAAAATAGCATAAAAGATCTAAAGAAACATCTAAATATCCATGAGGGTGTTTTCGAATCAAGCTTGGGAGACCCATCAAGGCCATTCTTCATGGTGGGTTCTCAGCTGTCGCTGCAAACTCATACGCGGACTGCAACTGGTGTATGGCTGCAGGCTGGAGCTAAACAGTCTTATGACGAGCGGCTGGCAACTCGTACTGCAGTGGATTCCTAGTCCCGAGGGTATTTCGGCAATCGTAAAGGGTAAAGTCGGAACGGTCGTACCGCAGGGGCAACGTCCTCCATCCAAAACTACAGTGAAAATACGCTGTGAACGAAAGAAAAAAAAAATAGCTCTTCATGTCTAGTAAGGGAAAGTAATGATTGGGCAAGACTAAGAAACGAAAACCAAACTTCATGGTGATAATCCACATGACTCCCTTTCCTTCAGTTGTAGAGGAAAGGCAAACAGGAGAGGAGGCCACGTTTCTGCTGGATGCCCATCTCGATAAGGAAACAGCGTGATACCGAATGGCAAAATTGATAAATAATTAAACATAGTGGGGATCATTTAACCGTGCACTTGGTCTTACGAGGTCTCATGAGGCGGGGCGAGAGGTGGAGGGATGCGTTGGGTCAGTATAAATAAATACAAATATGAGGAAGACCGTCAAACACTGACTTGCATGAGTCCTAAAATAGCTTTGGTATGAAGTATGAAACAATCTTGAAATGTTTGAAGACATATCGGATGCAGAAGCTGTTGATACATGGAACATTCTGAATATATAACATGTATTAAGAAGTGGTAGTGGACGAGAAAATGAGAGCGAGAAAGTGTAAAATTAGCGACGCAACAATACAGTCATCGTTAGAGAACCTTTTTAAGATGTAAATTCTGAATAAATAAAATTTTACTGATACAGGGTTAGTTTACTAGTTGCTAATACATTGTTAGAATACATGCTTGCTGAAATCAATACTTTGTCGCCTTCTCATAGCTCTGTAAACAGACTCAACTTTCACTAACATGAAAACATCTAAACGGGACAATTAGGTCTATTAAAAGGGGTTGTGAGTGTTTTAATCGCACCGCCCGTTGTATATGCAGTAGAGAACGAACTGGCGTTAAATGTGAAAAAAATAATATCAATTTTAACGTGTTGTATAGATTATAGCAGTAGTTTTTATTGTTTCTAAAAGCAAACAAAACTAAAATCATTTCCATGACTAATTGGGAGGACATCTTTAACTAGAATGTAAATAAAACAGAGATGACTATAAAAGAACTAAACAATTAAAACAAGTAAATTTTATTTACAGAAAAAAACAGTTAAAACCTTTGTGTAGCTACGATAATGTAGAAATCAAAGACTTTGCTAAACAATATTTTCATCCCAAGGAGTTTTCAGACTGATTTTGAAAACATTTGATGGGGTTTATCACTTAAGTTATAACTTGTGAGTCATAGTAAGAGACTTGAGATGTGCAGGAGGGGATTTCGCGAACTAGTGAAAATAATAATTAAATAAAAAACCCACTAACCACAATATAACATTATTTAATCACTTTTTTATGAGGTTTATCACTTGAGTTATAACTTGTGAGTCATAGTAAGAGACTTGAGATGTGCAGGAGGGGATTTCGCGAACTAGTGAAAATAATAATTAAATAAAAAACCCACTAACCACAATATAACATTATTTAATCACTTTTTGATGAAGTTTATCACTTGAGTTATAACTTGTGAGTCATAGTAAGAGACTTGAGATGTGCAGGAGGGGATTTCGCGAACTAGTGAAAATAATAATTAAATAAAAAACCCACTAACCACAATATAACATTATTTAATCACTTTTTTATGAGGTTTATCACTTGAGTTATAACTTGTGAGTCATAGTAAGAGACTTGAGATGTGCAGGAGGGGAATTCGCCAACTAGTGAAAATAATAATTAAATAAAAAACCCACTAACCACAATATAACATTATTTAATCACTTTTTGATGAGGTTTATCACTTGAGTTATAACTTGTGAGTCATAGTAAGAGATTTGAGATGTGCAGGGGGGAATTCGCCAACTAGTGAAAATAATAATTAAATAAAAAACTCACTAACCACAATATAACTTTATTTTATCACTTTATGTACATTTCGGTTGGTACTCTGAAGATAGTTAACTGGTAACCGAAATGTACATCAAGTGATTAAATAAAGTTATATTGTGGTTAGTGGGTTTTTTATTTAATTATTGTAACATTAGGCCACATTTGCTCAAGAAAACATTTAATTAAAAACTAGGGAAAAGTGGAAGGCCAGGCAGCTATCTACTTCTTCATCTAGGCAAATTGGTTCCTTTATTAACAAGATTGTACAATCAATGAGTCAGCAGGATTCCTAATTCCCCTTAAATATCAAAGAGGTAACTGTGCATTTTAAGCTATGACTGTTGGGTATAGAAGTCTAGAATGCTGGTATTCCAACGCTTTTGTAGAACAAAACATTTAAAAAATACTAGATAAATGGCTATTGTCATTGTTAGTAATATTTCTACATGATATACAATTTTTACTTTTCTATTATTTTTGGCAAACTAGAAACATATAGCCTTGACTAGCATTATTGATAAGAGTTGGAGAAACTGACTTGAAAAAAAAGTAATATAAAACAAAAAAAGTTTTTAGTAAATTCCTACTGAGGATAACAAAGAAAAATTTATTTTAGTTATCCCAGAGCACTATTATGATATTATGTGGTAACCATGGCAACAGTTTAAAGTTGTACAACCAAGGTTTCGACGACAACCAGATAGGGGTGGGGGAAATTCATACACATCTTTGAGAAATATATTTCTAGGTATTGGAAATTTGGCGTAGTCCCAAGTCGCGCTAGACTTCGGACATGAAGATTCACAGTTCGAATCCGACTGGACCCCATAAATTTTATAATTTAGTTATTGAATAATTATTTGAAAAAGCTGTATTAACATCAATTGTCCTCCACTATAGGATAAAAATGTTTTTGAACTTGATTGGATGAATAAAAAAGTATTTTTATTAACGTTTGAAAATACGTTCTAGATATATATCAGGAGAGTGTGAACTATCAAAAGGAATGTAATAATAAGAAGGGAATAACTGTAATAGTCTCGGATTCTTGTTATTAGTAAATATAGCTATAACCAGACCAAGTCTTGTGTTCTTAAGTAAGGTTCAACCCCAAGGTAGCGTTTACCTCAAGCAATATATTCATTTAATTATAACCGTTATTACAATTATGTAACAGTTACAGATCCAATTATAAATTTACCCCATACGTTGAAAAAACGAACACGTATGTTAATATTGGTTTTGCTTTATGTAATTGTTGTGAAGTATCGAATCCCAAAGCTTCCAGTGTCTGCGGAACAGTGACGTTTACGTAGAATATAAAAGAGCTTTCAATACTAATACACGCTAATGCAAATCTCCTCCTATTGGCCCTTGAGTGTAAAGCATTGTTATAGAATTATTTTACCTTGGGTTAAGCATTGTTTCCACCGTGCACTTTGTTCAGACCTGTTGTGAGTGTCGCGCCTCCTACCAAAACTACCTCACCACTTAATTAGGAGCAACTAGCCAGTACCTAGAATGTAAACAGTTCGCATAAAAGAAGGTTAAACAACGCATACGCACTAAGCTGTGTCTAATACGTAACACTACTTTGCGCTAAAGTGATGACTATGTACATCTTAATTACCTCTTTACGCAGTCAAAATAGCGGGGGTGCACGTAACCGTGCACTTGGCCTTGAGAGATAGCAGTAAGCGAGACGGGATGTAGAGGGCCAGCATATATATTTTCCTACAAACATTACAAGGACTCTAAAAAACTGATTTTCATGAGACGGTTGATATTAGATGAAATCGATGACAAATTAGCTTCGGTATGAAATAACAAACAAGCCTGAATAGAAATATGTGCAGAGAATATTTATACCGGGTGCAGATGTTGATGTATAGAACATTCTGAATATGTAACATGTTTTCAGAAGTGGTAATATACAAGAAACCTCATAAGGTCAAAGGTACGGTTAAGTGGTCCACAATATACAGAGAAAGCGTTCATTGGAGTACAAGCGTTTGGCTTCCTCAATGATACGCATGTTTTCGTAGTTCTCGTCAGTGTAATAGCACGGTAACCTAAAACTTAACGTTTAATATCCGAACGGACAAGGAAAAAGAGAAAAGGAAGTTGCATGCATTAGTTAGTGAAAAATTTTAAAATTGAAATGGGGTCAGATAATGAAAATGTCTGCAATCATATCCTACGAATGGGTAAAATATGTAGATATCAGACAAAGACCGTACAAAGTCTCCAGTTACAGGAAATTCTGGAGCTTCAGAAAAATTTGATATACTGAGAAATACTTCCACACAACATCCGCAGAAATTTCAAACTTTCATAAATTTTATTGTTTGTTTCCTTAACTAATTTACAATAGGAATATTTTCATAATTACTTGGATCGCCCTTTATCTATGTGTGGATCTTTGTGTGTGTGTGTGTGTGTGTGTGCATGTGTGTGTGTGAGGGTGCGTGCTTGTGCTTATATGTATAAAATTTTAATCATATTGTATATATTAAATATAGTGATACGTTTCCTTGTAATATATTAATAATTAAATAACGAACAATTCAACAAGAACATTTACAAAATAATCCACTCAAAGCATTTCATCAATTTAACATACTGATGATATCATCAGGAGCTCCGCCCAACGTCACAACTCACTTTCCTTTCAAGCAATAAATATTCATGTAATGAATAAATAACGTTACAATAACCGTAAATGCAATTATGAGAAAATATGGAAAACAATTGTTCGAACGCGTTTTATATAGATGCATTAAGCGTAAAAGAAGGAAGAAAATATACAATTAGTTTGTTTTTGCAGTTGACAATGTGCGAAGCTTCTGGTAATAAAAAAATAATAAATTAACGAAAATAAATATCATCTATAAATCCTCTCTCTCTCTCTCTCTCACTCTCTCTCTCTCTCTCTCTCTATCTATATATATATATATATATATATATATATATATATATATATATGTGTGTGTGTGTGTGTGTGTGTGTGTGTGTGTGTGTGTGTGTGTGTGTGTGTGTGTGTGTGTGTAACTCAGATATGATAATATAACTTAATAAAACTAAAATAGAATATGAGAAAAACGTCCGGGTTTGGGACTTTGCGTCCAGTTTTACATTTTCCTATGGCCTTTCTTTTTATGTTGCAAACAATACTAAAAGCAGTTAAGCGCATTCTGCTGTTGCTTTCAAACAATGATTTCATTAAACTAAAACTATTACAAAGAATATTTCACGACATTAAACATTAAGTTGAATTTACATTTTTGTTGATTAAAAAAGTAATTACAATAAATTTAAAATCAAATGTAAATATCGTACACGAAATCATGTTACAGGGTTTGTATTTATTCATATTAATAAATGTTCATTATAAGGTCATGCACAAATTGGAGAGAGCAAATGAAAAAAGTAAGTTCATAATCTCAGAATTTTATATTAGATCAAACACAGAGGTATTTCATGGTAACAAATTAAACAGATATTGTATAACAGAGATATTCTGTTGCGCACAACCAAAACGATTGTAGACACCCCGACTCAAAGTCGATTTAATTAAAAAAAAAGAAGGGGGAATAAAACAATACATTTGGCAACGGTTATTCATTTTAAAGGAGCGCTAAAATAAAGCTTTTAGACATAACGAAAGGCTTGCAAACGCAATTACCTCCACGTGCAGACTCTTCCGATAATAAACCCTTCTGGTAATAAAAAAATAATAAATTAACGAAAATAAATATAATCTGTAAGTCCTCTCTCTCTGTAAATAAATATATATATATATATATATATATATATATATATATATATTTAATAAATTTAAAATATTTCAAACACAAGAAACTTTTAATGAATATATTTATTCAAAGCTTTTCGCCGATAAAAAAGTATCAGCATCTTCAGGAAAAATAATTATCTAATAAAAATCCTGAAGATGCTGATACTTTTTTATCGGCGAAAAGCTTTGAATAAATATATTCATTAAAAGTTTCTTGTGTTTGAAATATTTTAAATTTATTAACTATATATACAAGAAAACATATCACCATATTTAATATAATATATATATATATATATATATATATATATATATATATACATATTTATTTATTTATTTATGTGTGTGTGCGCGCGTGTTTGTGTGTGTGTGGGTGGGTGTGTGCGCGCCGGCGCGCGCTCGCGCGTGTGTGTGTAATTTTGTATAGAAGAATAGAGATTTTGTAGAGAAATCAATAGAGATAAGACAAAATTCATGTGCATTGGAAACCCCATGGAAACTAACTTGGTGTTAGAAAGGTGGCGGAGAAATCAAAAACTGCGATGAACACGAATAAGTAGGAGTGGAAATAACAAAGAATGGCAATGAATAATAAGAAATAAATCATAGAGTAAAACACGGACAACGAGCAGTAAGAAAACTGTAAGAAAATGGTGGAAAGACGAAATAACAAGAGGTGGCAAAAAACGAACACACAACTTGATAGTAAAGCGTATCTTGACGTACTGATCACAAACTTGGATAATATCTCAAGTAGACAAGAACAAGATTAAAGACGTAGAAATGGACGCTCTTAGGAGATTATGTCAAAACTCTGGACGAAACTATAGGACAAATGAAAGCATAAGACACGATAGAAAAAAAAGAGACAATCTTAGAGGAGATTAAGAGGAGACAACTGATATAGTACTAAGAGAAAGTTGGAGGGAAGATTACCGAGAGTTACCATGGAGTGGATGCCACCGGAAAGAAGAGGAAAGCGAAGATCAAGACTAAAATTGGAAGAAACCCTCAATAAATCCAAGAGTGGAAGGAACACTTATCGGTAAAACACTGCTACGATAGAAAATCCTGAATGGAGACAAAGTTTATAAATCTGACAGCAATGGCGGACGCCTATAAAACAGCCGCGCGCGCGGGTGTGTGAGTGTGTTATAATTAAATAAAATCCTGTAAAGCTTTTTAGAAATTAAACTCCCTGATTTACCAACTTCAAATAATAACTCAGCAACACTGACAGTTGCTTTCTACGTTTTTCTGCATAGAAATGAATCGTTCCGGATTAACGTCAATGGAACAGGTAAAGTGTTTTAGCTTGATGTATGTTTTGAGTACGCGCTGAATAGAGATCGCCTCCTAAACCCGACCAACTTATTTATCAAAAAGGCAGACTTATTGTTTAGTTGGATATATTTACGCGTAATAGATAGCCGTAAGTGAGGATCGTTAAGAGAATAATTTAGACCGAAATAATTAAAGTTTTGTTTGTCTATTACAAGAGCAATGGGCGCTTAGATCAGTTTAAGTAATAAAATTCATTCTTGTTACAATTATATCACGGATGCATTTGATACCTTTTTTGGATTAACCTCCATATAAACAGTTTTTAATAAAGTTACTTGTGGTAATCATCTTTAATTTACTGGATAAAACCATAATTAATTATTGAGTTACTGAGTGAAAAGTATTAACTTACTTGTTGATACGTTTCGAAAAACTCGTTTCATTGACGAAGCCTACCCGCTAATCCCAACTTCGGCGATGGAACTATTGTTTCCAAATGCCTCAGCAAGTAAGTTAATACTTTACACTCAGTTATTCAATAATTAATTATGATTTTTTTAATTACTTGTAATGATGCTTCTACGTAAAAGCATTCAGATGCGTACGTAGCTACGGAATGCTAAGCGCAGACCTCGATTTATTTCCAATGACTGGAAAGTAACAGATGTTACAACGCGACTAAAACCTAAAAAAAACATTTCTCGATATCATTAAAGGCTAAATACAGACGAAATTTACGAATGAAAAAGGTATATGTTCTTTTACAAATTATTTTTAAATATATTTTACGTGCCTAACAAAGTGACACCACGTGAAACAAGAAAAAGAATTTTAATTTATATCATTACAACTTGTTTAAAACGAACTACTCGTGAAACTAATTCTCACAACTTTTACCGTGCAAAATATTTTATCGTAATATATCATATTAGACAAGACAATCAATGCACTAATGCAAAAGGTTTGCCTCTTTAAATAGCGCAAGTGTGAACTTTATAGCAGTTTCACATACTAGGATGCGACTTCGACTTAAGTCGCGCTTGTGAACAGCATAAGTCGCGATAGGTTTCGATAGTATGTTACATATTTCAATAATGTTTTCAACCCTTGTGTATACAGATATGTGAAGAACGTATATCCAAATCGGTTGAAAAATTAGGTTGTAAAACATCATAAGTCACCACAACAGCTTTAGGTTTTCTTTCTCTGGTAGTTTATATTAATTTTTAATATGAATAAGTATTAAAATTCATTCTATTTACGATTAAATTACGTAGGTATTGGATATCAAGCTTTTGAAATGAGAATTCTGCGTACAAAGTTTTCAATACTTTCCAATGAAACATTAATTTTACAAGTATTAATTACAAAACAAGTATTAATTTTAAATAGCTTTAAGGGATTAAAATATAGGTAACTGGTCATACAGAAGCAGCCATATCTACTCGGTCCATGATTATTCCTACTTTCAGTACCAGTATATACACTCTAATTGTGCCTCTATTCGTTGCATAACGTTCGGCGTCCTTTATGACGTGGACTTATTAATTCTGCCTTTAAAATATTTAAGACAACTCTTCAACTTCTATATAATGGGGGATCAAGACCTATTCATTATAAGCCTACCTTCTTCATATGAGATAACTGCCATTAGAAAGTGGGAGGGTTAAAAAAATTGGGATACAATAATTTTCTCCCACTTTAAAAGATTCAAAACAAATTAAAATCGATTGAGTAGAAATTGATTTGTCGATTATTTTGTTAACGCTGGCATGTCATGTTTCTACTATGAAGCGCGCCACCAACCATTAAGGTGCTATGAGACATTGTAATCTTGAAAGCATATTATTAATATTAATACATCATTTTTACTATTTACTGAAAACAGATTAGGTCTAAGTATAGATATTAATGTTGATTCAAAGTTACCAAAAGAAATTACGAAAGTATATAAACTTTGCCAGGGCCTAACCATTAGTCAGGCCATTTAACTGATGCTGTTATAAATACAATTGCATCATAACCTGATCATATGAAGGAATACTTCAATATGAGAAGAGTAGTGTGGGCAGAATATTTACGCTTGGACAGTTGTAATGAAAACCTGGAACATGACCTCTGTCTAAAAAGACTAGATAGCTGGTGAAAATTCATAAAAGTTCACAAATAGGAACATACAACGATGAGGAGCATACACATTTGCCAGCCATTATTATCAAGCATATAAAGATCTCTCGAACTCTAATCTTTTGAAAAAAATGTTTCCACGGAGCGGCTCAGAATCCCACCGAGTCAATCATATGGTAACAGGTTGCTGCAAAAAAACCTTTGTGCCCCCTCCAACGTTTGAAGCAGGAGTTTTGAAGCTATATAGGCTACGATTTCAGCCAGCAACCAATTACAATCAAGGAAAGAAATCACTTGATGATAAACGCATCTACAACGCTGACCGAGCGCTAGAATATATAGGGGAAATATCAGCCAGAAGCTGGAATATGACACTGACAATTCACCATATGCTTCTACTAATGGCAAATAGACTCCTTTATTGGCTGTACTTTTACTTTAGTTCACATCCCCGCAAAACGTTTTTTAAACTAAGCGTACATTTTTTCAGTAACCTGTAAAGGAATTTTTAAACAATTTTTTGGTTGTTTTCTTCCTCTTATGATTCTTAACAACAATACGGAGAGCTTTTAAACTTAACAATTAATAAAAATTATTGTAAAATGAAAACAAAATGACAACTTTAGTAAATATATTTTTGAGAGTATATAAAAAAAAAAACATTGTACCTATATTTTGAGGGGGAGTCTATAATCATATGTTTTAATAGATTGTTAGAAAGTGTACCTGTAGGTTTGGAAATTTAACATGGTGGAGATAGGAACAACCCACTTCCCCTAATATGTCCATTAGTAAATTAACAAAGCGTTAAAAATATAGTAAACATTAATTTTATATACAAAGACAGCCTTCGAATGGAACATTTATAAAACGAGCAGCCGTCAGGACATGCTTTGAATAAAACGTCAGAAACGAGGAGCCGTCAGCAATAATATTTTATTCTCTGATAAATAAATACCATGCTCCCGTGCTCTATTTGATCAGCAACCCCATTATATTCGCCTCCCACTGCGGACGTATACTTTTAATAACATAAAGTTGGCCTCGAAGAACTGAGAGAAACTGGGTTATTTGTAATGGAAAATTTACAATTAAAACTTCAAAATGTGTCTTAGGTACGGGCGAGTGTTAATACATGTACTTACTCCTATAGCAGCCTATATAAACAGCTAAATAAACGGCTAAATTGACCTATGCAAACATCTAGGTAATCGGAGAATAGGTATTTAGGCAAAGTGCCTAGATTTGTAAGAATTTTAAGTAAATAAAATAAATGTAAAATGGGGCAAGTTAATGAAAATAGGGCAGACTAGGCCTATATTTAATAAATTATAATTTTAAAATACAACAAATAAAATTAACCTAACATTCACAACCTAAAATTCGAGCTAAAAAAATATAAAGCTATATGTGAATGAACAAAGGTACGAGAAAAAAAACTGTTTATAAATTCTTTCAACAGGGGCATAAAAGGCGCTGCGATTAAGGAGACCTGCTAAAATAAAACAAGGTATTAAATGAGTTTGAAAAATTAGAAATAAACAAATATTTTTAACAAAATTGGAAATTCAAAGCAAAACATCATATAAAGTAAAATGCTCTAATAGTAGTCAAAATAAAATAATTAAAGAAATAAGGGTGTAGTGGAGTCGAGATCGTAAATAAACAAGCTCGTTGCTAAACCTATCAAAGCACTGATAGGTAAATTTATGCAACGGGATTTAAACGGGGACAGTTACGATTCTGAAGAGGAAAGCGCGGGTTCTAACCCTTATCAGTATCACAGCCGTTAAAGAAGTTGGACGTTTTGTATTAAGCTCTTGAAGTTATGAGTCAAAAGATGTATTAAAAAGCTTAAAATTGTCCAAGATGTGATGCGGAAGTGTTATAATATTTGAGAAATATGTTCAAATATCAAAATCAACACCACCTCAACCTGTGAAATGCGAATTTATAAAACGTCGGAATTAGTGCATTTGGAGAAGACGCCGTCCATTTTAATATTTAAAAACATAATGAACTACACTGAAAAAGTTTGGACCCAACAAACCATTTAGTACATTGATTAACCAAAAACAAGATATTTAACAAAGGCCTACTGGATGTGAGGAACCCGTTTCGAGACAAAAGTTACAGAAAAAAGAAATCATCAGTATAAGCTTTTAAAACAATATATTCATTTGAATTACACTTTATTTCAATCCATATTAATTCACATTTAAAATTCAATAAAAAGAAATAGCCTAAAAGAAATAAAACGCTTTTAAGCTAACTAAATTAAAATTTTACTTTTCAAAGTTTACTCTCTGTTTAACCGTTGCATGAAATGAAGAGAAATTATATAACTAAGTAAAACATGTACAATATGGCTTTATTTCTAAAACAAAGGACAAAAATTCTTTTTTGGTTAAATCAAGAAAGTAATTATTATAATTGTGTATCAAAATATATAACCATATGCTAATGTAGAGGTTAACTACACGTTTGAGTAAATGTTTGCTAGATTTACATATTTTTGTTTTTCATTCAAGTAACACATGTAAAAATAAATTTAAATTGTTTAATTGAAATACAAAAGATATGATATTGGGAATTATTAGCCTTTGTGTGTATAATAATATGAGAATAAAGTGTGTAAATTAATCTCTAGGTATAATGTAAAGTGTATAGTCTGGTTTAAATCAAAGGTGAACAACCTATATTATGAGGTTATGCTTAATTTGTAAAAAAACACAGTTTGGTCCTAAATGTAAATAATTTGCTGTTTGTACACCAAAAGAAATTCATTGATTAAAGAATTAGACAAGGCTTAGGACATACATTAAATATATTTTGCTATTTGTCAATAACAAGCAATTGAATGATTAAGATTATTGTAGTTAGAGTACAGGTTATATTTTAAACAGTATTATAAATGTAAAACAGAAAAGAAACCAGTAATCACATAAGAGAATGAATAACAAATAAAAAATTGTTATTTTCCAATTAGCTGCGAGTTTTATTTCATACTGTATAAAGTAATATCGGTTGTCCAAATATAGTGTTTAATTCAGAAGTGTCTCTTAAAGAATCCGCAACTACGATTAAAGGCTAAAAGGGATTATAGGAGGCTAATTGGTTTTTGTTACAAATTCCAGGGTTGATTCTTCTGAGAGGTTTATTCCTTGAGCTTCATATATGGGCCCAGAGTACGAATTAAAGGCATAAACCATTACTTTCCTGCGGACAAGGAGTGATGTAACATCACAAGGGAAGAAAATATAGGACACGAGGGACAGCCCGAGCTTTACGATCTGGTTTCGAATAGTTACATAATGATGAAGGAAAATTGTATTGAGTACGAAGACAGACGGAGCTTAACGATCTGGTGTTGTATAGTTACCTAATTATGCAGGAAACTTTGTATTGAGCACGAAGACAGCCGAAGCTTCACGATCTGGTTTCGTATAGTTACATAATGATGCAGGAAAATTGTATTGAGTACGAAGACAGCCGGAGCTCAACGATCTGGTGTTGTATAGTTACCTAATTATGCAGGAAACTTTGTATTGAGCACGAAGACAGCCGAAGCTTCACGATCTGGTTTCGTATAGTTACATAATGATGCAGGAAAATTGTATTGAGTACGAAGACAGCCCGAGCTTAACGATCTGGTGTTGTATAGTTACCTAATTATGCAGGAAACTTTGTATTGAGCACGAAGACAGCCGAAGCTTCACGATCTGGTTTCGTATAGTTACATAATGATGCAGGAAAATTGTATTGAGCACGAAGACAGCCGGAGCTCAACGATCTGGTGTTGTATAGTTACTTAATGATGCAGGAATATTGTATTGAGCACGAAGACAGCCGGAGTTTAACGATTTGGTTTCGTATAGTTACATAATTATGAAGGAAAATTGTACTGAGTACGAAGACAGACGGAGCTTAACGATCTGGTTTCGTATAGTTAGTTAATGATGCAAGAAAATTGTATTGAGCACGAAGACAGCCGGAGCCTAACGATCTGGTGTTGTATAGTTACTTATGCAAGAACATTGTATTGAGCACGAAGACAGCCGAAGCTTAACGATCTGGTTTCGTGTAGTTACATAATATTGTATTGAGCACATTGACCGCCGGAGCTTAACGATCTGGTTTCGTATAGTTACATAATGATGCAGGAAAAGTGTATTGAGTACCTAGACAACCGGAACTTAACGATAATTGTTTTTGAGTACGAAGGCAGCCGGAGCTTAACGATCTGGTTTCGTATAGTTAGTTAATGATGCAGGAAAATTGTATTGAGTACGAAGACAGCCCGAGCTTAACGATCTGGTGTTGCATAGTTACTTATTGATGCAGGAACATTGTATTGAGCACGAAGACAGCCGGAGCTTAACGATCTGGTTTCGTATAGTTACATAATGATGCAGAAAAATTGTTTTTGAGTACGAAGACAGCCGGAGCGTAACGATCTGGTTTCGTATAGTTACATAATGATGCAGGAAAAATTGTATTGAGCACGAAGACAGCCGAAGCTTAACGATCTGGTTTCGTATAGTTACATAATGATGCAGAAAAATTGTTTTTGAGTACGAAGACAGCCGGAGCGTAACGATCTGGTTTCGTATAGTTACATAATGATGCAAGAAAAATTGTATTGAGTACGAAGACAGCCGGAGCTTAACGATCTGGTTTCGTATAGTTAGTTAATCATGCAGGAAAATTGTATTGAGCACGAAGACAGCCGGAGCTTAACTATCTGGTGTTGTATAGTTTCTTAATGATGCAAGAACATTGTATTGAGCACGAAGACAGCCGAAGCTTAACGATCTGGTTTCGTATAGTTACATAATGATGCAGGAAAATTGTATTGAGCACATTGACAGCCGGAGCTTAACGACCTAGTTTCGTATAGTTACACAATGATGCAAGAAAATTGTATTGAGTACGGAGACAGCCGGAGTTTTAAGATCTGGTTTCGTATAGTTATATAATGATGCAGGAAAATTGTATTGAGTACGAAGACAGCCCGAGTTTTATGATCTGGTTTCGTATAATTACATAATCATGTAGGAAAATTGTATTGACTACGAAGACAGCCGGAGCTTGACGATCTAAAAAAAAGGTATATAGGAAAGCAATTGACCATTACTACATGTATTGAAATAGTATATTCATTCATAATTTAAAAATGGTAATTCAGAATAGGTAAACATGAAAGTACGTTATTAAATTCTAAATTGAAGGAACAAATTTATTTTCATAGCCATTTTCACAATTTACTTTGATTAAATTAATTTAATAGCAATCGAATTACAATTCGATTTAATTAATATGCAATTTAATTCTAGTAAACAGCGCAATTATTCAACTGAACTAACCAACAAAATAAATGAATTCAACTTAGCAAGTTAGCAATGAACTAATTACCCAGCAATACAATATAAATTATTCAAAAAGTTAAACAGTTCAATTTTACTAAAACAATATTCAAGCTTGGTAAAGAGTAAAACAACGCAACAATTGAAAGTGGATGACAAAGAGCCAACACGGTAATAATAACAGTTTATTTCGTTTGATTAAACTGTAACATCTCTTTTTAAACAGTGCAGGAATTAAACTCGATTTAATATCACGCAATTCAACTCGAGTTCATACCGCAGAAATTTAAACTCGTTTAAACGCTAAACAATTTTATTCGTTTAAACAGAACACCTCAACCCGATGGGAAATTGAAAAGGCAAATCTATTTCCGATCTCTGTACTTTTTAATCGCTTATTCATATTTTGTAAAAACAAAAAAATAACCACCAAAATTAATGAAACATTTAAAATCTTTACTGTCTACTAAACGAAAGCTGATTATAATATCGAACAATTTAAACGAATTAATTTAACAAAAGATAAATAGACTATTGTGAGACCAAACACAATTTAAACAAACAAACAAGGACAATGCCACAAGAGATCTCATATTATTTGTCACAATTCCACATATATTTAATCACTAATACCTTTTTATATTAAATCCTCAAGTACATTTCAAATTAAAGCAATCATATACTGAAGCATTTATATTAATGAAACAAACATATTTAAATTTTTGTTTGATACATTCTTCTAAAACTGGCTGCAATGCAATAAAAATGTAAATAAGAATTCACTAAAAAAAAATATTGAGAAGGTATTATTAAAATCCTTCTATTAGCTCACACTCTCCTGATATATATCTTGTATAAATTTTCAATCGTCAATAAAATACGTTTTTGTTCATCCCATCAAGTTCAAATACATTTTGTTCAATCTATAGTGGATGACAATTAGTGTTAATACAGTTTCTACAAAAGATGTATTTAATAATAAAATTACAAAAATTTGGCGGGTCTAGCTTGGATTTGAACTGAATATCTTCATGTTCGAAGTCTAGCGCTTTTTGACACTAAACCAATTGGATTAAAAATTAATGAAAAGAATAACATAAACTAACAAAATGGATAAACGTTATCGAACCTTCCACCATGATGCGAAAGGAAAGCGAAAAGAAACTACAACACAATGCAAACGACGAAAAAAAAGAAAGCGTATAAATAATAACACATACAAATATTCCTCCAACACTATACGTAGAAAGAAAATGGAAAATTGCAAGCTAATTAATATTATATTTTGCCACTCATTATTGTAATTCTGACATATGTATAAACATTTTTATAATAGTTGTTTTATAAAATAAAAAGAAACTAATATAAAATTTGTTGATATAAGTAGGAATTGCCTAAAAAAAGTTTTATATTACTTGTTTATATAAATAAAAATATCATGCAACATTTGCTTCAAATTGTTATTGTGAATGTTGGTAAATTTCCAATAATGTTATAAGTCATAATTCAGCTACGAAAGTGATATAGTAAAATTTAAAACGATGATTATATTGATAATTGAAATAAAAGTATATGAGTTTTTTAGAAAAATTATCTATATGTTATTAAAGGTTAGCTAAGGATAGGTTGTACAATGTGTCAGTACACCGGAAGTCTGTTCAGTTACTGATAACACATGATAGACGTCCGTTAAGTCACAATATGGACAACACAGAAGATATTGCTATATAAATACAAAATATCTAAAACAAAATATAAGTATAAAAAGATGTATTATATATATATATATATGTATATATATATATATATATATATATATATATATATATACATATATATAATTAATAAATTAAAAATATTTCAAAAACAAGAATACTTTTAATGAATATATTTATTCAAAGCTTTTCGCCGATAAAATAGTATCAGCATCTTCAGGAAAATAATTATCTAATAAAATATTTTTACAAAATTAAATCATATGTACTACCTAGAAATAATGAATCATTTGAATATAATATATATAGAAAACCAACGCAGACAAATCAAATAATACCTAATAAAAGGTAGTACATATGATTTAATTTTGTAAAAATATTTTACTAGATAATTATTTTACTAGATAATTATTTTCCTGAAGATGCTGATACTATTTTATCGGCGAAAAGCTTTGAATAAATATATTCATTAAAAGTACTCTTGTTTTTGAAATATTTTTAATTACAAGAAAACATATCACCATATATAATATATTTAATATATATATATATATATATATATATATATATATATATATATATATTGACAAAATGGAGAAGTGAGAATAAGCAGATAATATCTCAAATATAAAAATAATTTATTTGTAGTCATTTCCTACTTGACAATTATTTTAGATACTTATGAATGGCGTGTTAACATTAGCTGAACTTAATTTAGTATTTTATGAACATAACAACAGCTTAACGTATAGTAGTCGATCGAGAAAAGTATGACAATAAAACTTCTTGACTGAATGATATGTATTGAAGTGTATCCGGATGTACAATATTTTTAGTTTTTCACTCTGCCGCGTAGGCAAATAAATCGGTAGGTTTTCCGACGGGTGAGTAAGTCACATACAGCTGTTTATGTGAGAAGTACGGTTTTTCAAAATTAACTCAAATATTTAAAATTTGTTAATTGTTGCTCAGAAACCAAAATTTTGGAATGAATTCAACGAAATGTCTTAGGATAAGATGAGATAGGAAATCATATTTTATGCTATTTTGATACTTAAGATATACATGTTGAAGAAAATTTTATGCCGTCGGGAAGCTGTTTTGCTAAAAAGCTAGCACCGTTTTATAGGTTAATACTTTTATGCTAACACTATTTGGTTTGGGATAGGGCGGGGGGGGGGGGTCACATCACCCTTATGCCCCTCCGGCTACGCCTTAGAGACTTACTATGCCCGAACCTTAGCAGGAATGTACTCAACCATTTCCCAAAGTTTCATGGCGATCGAATCAGTAGTTTAATAATGCATAAGGCGCATACATGCATACAAACATTCATGTTTTCATATTAGGTTGATATTTTTCTGCTAAAATTAATTGGCTTAGGAAGATCATGTGACCCCTGTTCCCCTTCCTCTTTGTGCTATATATATATATATATATAAAGCAGTTTTAGAGGTTAATACTTTTCTGCTACAAATAATTGGTTTAGGGCAGGGGTTACGTGACACCTGTGCCCTCTGGCTAAGCCCATCAAACTTACTATTCCAGAAACCTTCCCAGAAATGTACTCAAACATTTTCCAAAGTTTCATGGCGAATGTATAAAACATTACAATTATTATAAATTACAATTATATTGTACATTTTACAAATAATATAAATGAAGTAGCATAGCATATAGGTTAAAACAGCTGCTTTATGAAATCAGCTCTTAATACTTATTTAATGAAAAATGGAACATATTATATTATTTGGTGACAAATTATGAAAAATTATATTGCATAACTTGCCCCTTTTAAAAAAAGTTTGTCTCCCACATAAAACTGAAATTTATTTCATTATTATCTAAAAAAAACAGCATTATTATCAATTTTCTTCTACTACATGTTAAAAAATATATATTTGAACTTGAGTGGATGAATAGAAAAGCACGTTTGAAAATTTGCGCAACACACACACACACACACACACACACACACACACACACACACACACACACACACGCACACACACACACACACACACACACACACACACACACACACACACACACAGATATATATATATACAAATATAAGGAGAGTGTGAGCATATAGAAGGAATTTAATAAGTACTTTAAACGCAATAAAAAATCTCAGTCTACGTTATAATAATATTATAATCATAATATTTATTACGAAGTGCAACTCTTTGTTCTAAAAGGGCCTTCCATTCCTAATAAAAGTGAAACCCACTTTTTCGTTTAAGTCAGAACTGTTAGATATATTTGCTTTCAGTAAGTAAGTTGGGAACAACTTTTGACAATATGGAAGTAGGCCTACACTGCGAAGTTGACTGCAACACTACCAATACAGAGGTAAAGGATGATAAAGGCAATGGTATAGTATGTAAGTAAGTAAGTATAGTAAGTAGGCGTCTATTACTTTTATGGTAAAAGAAAAAGATGCGATGTCTCGACACATGGCTCACAGATTTTCAGATTTTGTTATATTACCGTACACTATAGATGTTCACCAGGTAACCAAAGTAACGAATTTGTGTCTAATCAGCTGCCGTTTTGAATTTTACTTGTAAAAATAATTTAAATCAATTGGAATTTTATTCATTCAGACAACTCAAAATGTCTACTCCATAGATATTCCATAGGTAGTTGCTTCTAAATAATAGTAATTACTATTTTTGTTAAGGGTAGTTGTGTTTACTTTGTAAGAATCGTTTTGGTTCACGACTGAATTAAAATAAAAACTTTTAAAAACTGTTTAATAATTATAAACTTGAAATAATCAAATATAATTATATATATATATATATATATATATATATATATATATATGTATGTATATATATATATATATATATATATATATATAATATCTATATTATATAATATCTATATATAACTTCTAAGTCAAATTTAGATGTTGTAAAACTACACCCAAAAAGTAACACATACCAACGAAATAAAACAAAATAACTCTCTTAACTTCTTGGATCTTAATATCAAACAACACATACATTCAACATATACAGAAAACCCACCAGTAACAATTCTACCATTCACAACTCTTCAAAACACCCACACCAACATAGACTAACCATTTACAACACCATGATACATCGCATATAAAAAACACTTTTAGACAAAGAAAAATACTACCAAGAATTAAACACCATAAAACAAATAGTATAGTCTAATGGATACAACACAACAATTATTGAAAAATTATGCAACCGCTTAAAAATCAAACTCAACCCACCTACAAATACACAACACGACAAACCTATAAAATACGTAACAATACCATACAGATCACCCAAAACCTACAATCTAACCAACACACTACGGAAATACTATTACAGATTAGCCTACTCCCCACACACTACTCTGCTACTACACCTACTACACAAACAATTTAAACCCAACCACATAACTAGAGCCATATACAACTCCGCTGGTGTTTACAAACTAACTTGCAGTTCGTGCCCCAGGTTTTACATAGGCCAGACAGGGAGGTCATTTTACACGATTCCAAGAACGCAATAAAAAACACACGCTAACAAAAACACCCAATCAATCTCCGCCGAACATCTCTAATCCACAAACCATAATTAAACAAATATAATATCTAACAAATATCTACAAACTCTTCACAAACAAAAACAAATAAATATCCAACGATACACAACCGAATATTTTGAAATATACAAACATTCCAAACTACACATCACATACTAAACACCCAATTACATTATAGCTCGCATACACTTTTTAACATCATAGCCATCATTACTGTCTAAAATTCACCTACATCCCTACTCTAATATCCCACCCTCACCCTAACCTACAGAATCCTTGAGATAAGTTACAGTCTAAGTTGACAATGGGACACATCTCCCGAAACTACCGTTCTTAACAATATGAAGTAAGTGCTACTATAGGCAACTGTAACTATTTTACAAGCATTTTAGTTAAAAACTAGAAGTTCAACAAATATAATATTTATTATACATAAATTGCCATGATTTCTCTCTAATAGGCTCATTAAAATGTCCAGACTAAACGTTGGCCACGTCCAAGATGAAATTAAAACTATAAGAAACCATTCAATAAAAATAGTAACAGTTTTGAAGATACCTATTTTTTCACCCATAATATTGGGACATATATATTACCTAAATAGTAAGTTACAACTGGCATTAATAATTAATTGAAAACCTTGAACTAAAACTATTTATAGTTCCAACATTTTTAAATACTATATTTTAGAATGTTCTCTGTTGGATTTTGTCTCTCAAATATTACTGTGAGTTCTTCACTCATTACGTATACAGCGCTTTGAATCAACAGAACCGGCATTCATCAATATAGAACAGATACAATGAATCAAAGTTTACATTCTGCATTACATCGCGTCGTATAATCTAACGGCCCACTTGAGTGCATTGCCCTGTCACTAGATCGCGCTTTTTCCCCAGCTGTAGAGGACTGAACGAAGGGTACACGTGATAAATGGTCGTCTGAGACGAAAGGTGAAAAATTGGTCAATGGGCCATTTATCTCCTACAAATTGTCTCCCGTAGATAAGAGTTCGTTTAATTTCCCACAGCCGCAAGAAATAACACAGATTGTTATTTATGTTTCAGTTAATTAAACCCATTACGGCGCGTTTGTTTTATTTCTAATTTTCCTCCACAATGTTTTTGGTCGTATGGTTTTTCAATTTTTGAAAATTGAAATTCCTATGAAGTTTTCTGCGCTGAATCAAAAAATGTCTACCTTTTACATCATGTAAGAATGTTTTGCAAATATCAATTTTCAAGATACTGTTTGATCTAAAACTTTTATAGTATATTTTTTCAGAATTCTGTCAGTTGAACATGGTTCTTTAGGTTTTTGCTGTGAGCTGTTCATTTATTACTTCTTCACTCAGTTTCCAACAATATATTATATTAGAAGACACTGATTAAGATCGCCACATAGCGATCGAAAACGTTCTGTCTCAGTAAGATTTAATAAATTTACAAAATTTAAAGTTCGGATAGTCATAAACTATTGTTTAAGTATTAAATTAAGATTCGCCGAACGTAATGGACTACAAAACATAAGAATACGCTATAGTTATAAACGTAATTTTGACCTATAACGTACACATGCAGACTCAAACAGATATTAAAATCGGCACTAAGCATACAACTCAGCGTGAGTTAACCGGCTGACGAAAGTGAAGTGAGTAAAACAATGTTCGAGTACTGTATAAGACAAATGTATATACAGACATTTATACTCTAATATTAGGCTAGCACTAATAGATTGAGAAGAAGGCAATATAAATATACAAAATAAAACAGTAATTTTTATAAAGTCCAAGCTGTGTGCCAAACAATAGCACCATTATGCAATTTTTATTACTGAATCATAAAGAAAAGGGAACCACCGCAGTCTGGTTTATACACTACGAGGGGTAAGAAACGTGAATAATGATCGCTTTTATTACTGAGGACCAGAAAGAGAATTCTTCTTTTGCAATGAAAAGAAAGGTTTTAATAAGAGAAGGTTAATGGTTCAGCTTACTTTATTTGATTAGAAAGTTAAGGTAAATAATATTAAATTCCGTAATAAGAAAAACAATACCGCTTTAAATCTAAACTGAGAATCTCTTTAAAATCACTTCGCAGAAATAAAATAGTAGATTTGGACTCATTTGACTTTTATTAAATTCCTTCTATTATCCCAAACTCTCTCTCTCTCTTTCTATATATATATATATATATATATATATATATATATATATATATATATATATATATGTATATATATATATATATATATAGTACAAATTTTCAATCTTCAATAAAATACGTTTTTATTCATCCAATTAGGTTTAAATACATTTTTTAAAACCTATAGTGGATGAGAATTGATGTTAATAAAGTTTTTCAAATATTTATTTAATAATTAAATTACAAAAATGTTGCTACTTATCCGGATTCGAACTATGAATCTTCATGTTCAAAGGCTAGCGCGCTTTGACACTGCGACAACTATCCAATACCAAGAAATTGATTTGTTAATGACGTATATGAATTTTTCCTCTCATTTGGTTGTCATCGAAACCTCCATTTTGTACAAACTTAAACTGTTACCATGGGGACCACAAAATATCATAAATAGAGGTGTAAGGTTAAAAATGAATGAAATAAATAAAATAAACAAACTGGAAATAAGCAAACAATGAAATTTTTTCTATCTAGACCTCAGTAGGAGTTTACTTACACATTTTTTTTTAATGCTTACATCGGCGTATTGTGCGGATGTTGAGTCTTATTGTATGGGAATGGTAAGAATGTACCGTACACACTTTCCAAGGCAACAAGTTAACATTCTTAGCAATCGATTCTTAATAAAAACAAGTTATATAAACAAATACTTATTAAATATTTACAATTATTATAAATAAAGTAACATAACCTATGCGTAAAAACCGCTGTTCTATCACATAACCTATAACATAAAATAAGCTCTTTTATGAAATAATTTGCTATCACTTATTTTAAGCAAAATAAGACAAAGTAACTATATTGCATACCTTGCCCCTTCGTAAAAAGTTTTTCTCCCATATAAAACTAAAATTAATTCATTAAATGTAATTGAAGAATTAATATTTTAAAATAACTCTATCGGCATCAATTTGTTTTAAAAAAAATGTCTTTTAACTTCAGTGGATGCATAAAATTTTATTAACGATTGAAAATTTGAACAAGATATAATAAAGAGAGTGTGTAGTAATAGAAGGAATTGAAAAATAAAAATAGCAGTTCTTTTTTTCCTCTTCTCAACGGTCGCTGTGATAAAGTTTCCATGCATCAATTACGTTCCGCCAATCAATGACTAGGACATTATATGGGATGGTTGAGAAACACAAAACCCTCAAACGCAGATTCTATAGCTAAAATCGAGGCAAATATTTTACATAAACAGTTTAACACAGATACGTAAATACTCAGAGAGTTACCCATCGAATTTATAAATATATAAACGTTATAATATAACCATATTTAACGTCTGGAAATAACTATTTATTGTTACAGCACGTTATAGTAGAGTAGAGATCTACTAATGTTTTAGGTATTTCCATCGCAGCTGGCACTTGGCCTTGACAATAGGCGATGGGTGGGTGGAGGTTAGGTAAAGACCATTCTGAAAACATTTCCGCTGACTCACAATGTTGATGTGCATTTAGTTTTATATTATGATTAACATTTCAAAGTACTTTAAATATGATTTGTATTAAGACAACAAAAGCCAAGAGTCTGCATTTGTGATTTGTTATATTTAAATATTGTATTGTTTGTTACTATGACCGTGAATATATTTCTAAACGATTATGTATTAAAAAATATAAAAAGCCGTATGGCCACTTTAAATATTATTTGGGGAATTCAATCTCCATCAGTTCGGTAAAGTTATCGTTTTTTTAAGGGAAATAGTATCTAATGTTTATAAATTTATGAGAGGAGAGTGTAAGATAAATGTGATAAAGGTAACCCATTTTTTAAGGGAAGAAATAATATCTAATGTTTATAAATTTATGAGAGGAGAGTGTACGAGTAGTATGATAAAGGTCATCGTTTTTTAAGAAAATAGGTAAGCACAACATTATTAGACCATTATTTTTTACAAAAAATTTTAAAATCGTTTACAGATTTAACAAATGTTTGACGGGTGTAGAAGTAGAAAACTTAGGGTGCGAACAGAACAAGTGGGTCGCCGTGGATTGTTTGGTTCGTTCGTCGTCCAGCCATTCCACGCCACATCACGCCATGCGAGGGAAATTTGACTGTCAGCATCGGTAGTGCGGTATCGGTTATGTTTAGTATTTAGTAAGTGCAATATTTTCAAGCAGATAAGTGAATGTGTTAGTTGTCATCCCCTTATAGGAATGGAATCGTCCGGGGCCATCTTTTAGTTCAGTAAAGAAATAAAAATATAAAAATAAAGCAATTTTACTTAATTTTGTTACTGATTTTAATTTCCTTAGTAACATTACCTTTCCCTTTATAATAAATAGGGGTTTTTAAAAATTATTTTGTAATGCTGTATCGATTGGTTTTACGATCATATTTACATATCGATGTTTACTGGTAGTTTAATTAATAACATCGGATATCGATATTTTCTTTACGATGTACCAATCCTAGTAGTAACTTCGTGTGTTTTACTTGACTTCTTGAAGGTATTTTATTGGTCGTTTTCGATTGCGCACAATTGTTTCATAGTGGGACTTGTTATTTACTAATCTAAGTAATTAATCATCTTCTGCTTGTGTGACAGATTTATTCTCTTGTTTGTTTATATTTATATTTGAGTGAGATATGGCTGTACCAAATTGTATTCACAATAATTCACACTTTAAGTTATCACCTGTCAATAAGATATCGCTTTAATTATTATGTAATTATCGTTTAATATAGCGATATATATATATATATATATATATATATATATATATATATATATATATATATATATATATATATAATCCCAAATTATGTGATAAACGTGTACAAATGATAATATTAAGTATAAATTAACGTAATATAATGATAAACATATCACCATATTGAATATTTATATAATATAATATATATTAAATCATAGTTTTATATCAATATATAATATAATATAATATAATACATATATATTTATTTATATATTTATTGTTAATTACCTCATGTAATAATAACCGAAACAGCGGCCTGTGTTTAACTAAGTATCGCAGGTGACCTCCTCGCTGTGTGCTGTCGACATCGCCAACGCGACCCACTTGTTCTGTTCACATTCTTAAAGTATTTCGAATTTCATCTACTGGAGCGCCTTCACGAGGATCATGAGGGAAATTGACGTAACCCGCATGACGGCAGACAATGTTTTTACTTAGGTTAGTACACAATTTCTACCGATAGGTCACCCAGAACTTGGGATATCACGTTATTATCCTGACTTCTGATGTCACCCTGATACTACAGGTTAGATTGTCTTGTCCTCATCCTAATACATTCCCAATACCATTCACAATACTTCGACTAAACCTCATAGGCGATAACGTCTAACGCGATTTACACAGTTTTTTATTGTTGTATTAAGGCAATCACCAATGAAAGAACTAGGAATGTAGTGTTAAGGTAAGGCAGCATAGTCCTTCTGGAGTAGTGAAGGATATCAAAGTAGTATGTTTTAAACTTTGCATAAACTGAAGAGGCTTCAAGATTTATTTTTCAGGTAGGAAGAGTTTAAGAGTCGTGGCTGCCGGAGGGAGGGACTGATTTTAAAATTTAAATGGTGAGCATTTTTACTTTCAGGGCAAATAGATATAATAAGCTCAACAAAAGAGCGACTATTTGCTATTTTATCGTTGCTTGGTGCATTCTAAATTTTGCTGTAATATTATGAGCCATATTAATCTGGGATGGTTATTTTTTTTTTAATTACTGAAAATTAAGGACTTTGACAATACGAAAAAATTAGGTAAGCCCACTGGACCCGCCACTGCATACACGTTAGCTCATCAGAATAATTAGTGCTGTCTACGAGACAAGAGTGTAGGGAGCTTTGGTGCAAGTACAACAGGAGAGGACTACTCTCAGCACGCGTTGGTTTCACATTTTTCCGCGCTGCTTTCGTTATCGGAATTTATAGGTCATCTATCATTTTCAATTTACGTAGGCTTACATTAAGTCAGGCGATTGTAACGAGTCCTATGATGAGTAATTGCAGTAATAAATTGGGATTAACATGACTGCCGGAACAGGTATTTAAAATTACCTTGAGACAGAGACACAAAACCAACTGAAAATAGTGTTATCAACAGTGCGGGAAAACTGTCATATTGTGTAACACGAACTTATAAAAGTATAAGAAATAATTGTATTTTTATTAGTTGATTTCATGTTTGCTTAAGTTACTTGATTCTTCTTGAAGTCGGCTGTTTCGGGAGATGTATCCCATTGTCAGCACATGACATCGTTACGGCCAGAGTTGACAATGAAACATATCTTCCGAAACGGCCGTCATCAATAATCAAAAATATAAGTGCTACTACAGGGAAGTATAATATACTAATATATAGTTTGCTTTCTAGGAAAACGCACTAAATAAAAAATGATGATTTTTGTTATTAAATTACATCATGCACAAGTTTGCGATCATTCTAATGGTATAACGCACTAAGTCTTTTTTTTCTTGAACTAAGTAATATTTTACTTAAGGTAGTATGGTAATCTAAACCTTCCGATTGATTTTTCTCAAAAGTGTGTTTTGTTCCATAGTGCATTCTGCTTATAAGCCGACGATATGTTCAAATGGTTTGGGGAAAGATTAATTCATCACTTTGATTGATAATTTCGCAAAATAGAAGATATACTCATATATATATATATATATATATATATATATATATATATATATATATATCACCTTCACTTATGTACTTAAACATATATATAGATATAAGTGTGTATGTATATATATATATATATATATATATATATATATATATATATATATATATATATATATGTATATATATTAAAACATCATAGGTTATTCAAATAAAAGAATATTTATTAATTTATATTCAAAGCTTTTCGTTGGTAAACAGTACCAACATCATTAGGAATAAAAATTATAATAATACAAGCTAAAGGCCTAAAACATATGTTAAACTAGAAATAGAATTGTTGCTAAATTTATACAAATTGCCAAATTTATTTTGTTGCTGTAACATTATAGATATTGAATATAGTATCAAATTTAGAATGTATTTGTATTTGTTCTTTTATTAATTTGTTATTATTATTGTATTTATATATTTCGAATGCTAATTATATATACGCTGCATATATATATATATATATATATTATATATTAAAACATCATAGGTTATTCAAATACAAGAATATTTATTAATTTATATTCAAAGCTTTCCATTGGTAAACAGTACCAACATCATTAGGAATTAAAATTATAATAATACAAGCTAAAGGCCTAAAACATATGTTAAACTAGAAATAGAATTATTGCTAAATTTATACAAATTGCCAAATTTATTTTGTTGCTGTAACATTATAGATATTGAATATAGTATCAAATTTAGAATGTATTTGTATTTGTTATTTTATTAATTTGTTATTATTATTGTATTTATATATATCGAGAGCTAATTATATATACGCTGCATATATATATATATATATATATATATATATATATATATATATATATGCTGATACGTATTCCTTCACCGATGGAATAATATGATGAATAGTTATTATATTGAGTACATCCGTTCATTTTGCAGTGCATAAAATCGCATTTCCGACGTTTTGCTAGAATCTCATCTAGCATTGACGAGATGAACCCAACAACAGTAGTTACTGTTGTTGGGGTTCACCTCGTCAATGCTAGATGAGATTCTTGCGAAACGTCGGAACTGCGATTTTATGCACTGCAGAATGAACAGATGGACTACAGATAATAACTATTCATCATATATATATATATATATATATATATATAAAATTTACTTCGAATGTACTGTAACAATTATTCAAAATAGAAAATATCTGAATGTATTTATAAAATGTCACCAGTTACTATGATTCGGTTACATAAGCAATATGATAGAAATGTCTATCTTGGATCTGAATCTTGGAGCGGAATGCATTGGAAATAGTCCAAACACATTATAAAATCCGGCCAGTGTGCGCTAATTACGATCTGAATAAATAAAACCACCCTTAAGGACCTCCCGCCATTAAGGGATTACGCCATATGAAGCTTCAAGCAGCAACACAGACATTGAGTAAATATTCTGCCTTTGTGTTGGTGATAGTTTTTAATAAAAGTTATAAACCCTACCGAGAAATTTTTTCGTAGCAATAAAAATAGTTTATAACTTGTAGCGGATGACACTTAATGGTAATACAGTTTTTCAAATAAATATTAATTAATTCATTAAATTTAATAATGAATTAATTTTAGTTTATTGTGGGAAAAAAAACTTTTTACAAAAGGGGCAATTTATCCAATATAGTTATTTTGTTCCATTTTGCATAAAAAAAGTGATAACATGATTTCATAAAACAGTTTAATTTATTTTATGTTACTTTATTTATATTAACTGTAATTATTTATTAAAAACTAACTAAAAAAAGCAGGATACAATGTAGCTTACAGAACAACAAATAAAAGCCAAACAGCTATCAGATACAGTATTGATAACAATACCAACACATACAATAACCCAGGAGTATACAAACTAAAATGCAACAACTGCAATAAGTTCTATATTGGACAAACAGGCAGATCTTTTGCCGATAGATATAAAGAACACAAAAGGTCACTGCACACTACTATTGAATCCACCTTCGCAAATCACCTCATGAACACTAAACACTCATGCAAAAGTATGGAAAATAACATGAGCATCCTCCACACATGCAACAAAGGCCATAAATTAAACACACAAGAGCAATTTGAAATATATAGAGATAGCAACACACATAAAAATGACATCTTAAATGAACAAACACGGCACAGATCACACATACTTTTCGATCACGTCACTTCTAACTTTCAAAAAAAAGGTACCGAGGAAGCACAACAGCAGCATTCCTAGCGGCAAAAATACGAGGCTGAAGAAGTCGTAAGACGAAAACGTTTCTTCCAAGTGTAAGTTAACAATTAACAACTTTTAGTTAACAAATGTCTGGGCACAAGTAATAACAAAAGTGTAATTTGTGTTTAAAAAAATGTTTGTTTATATATTACTTGTTTGGTTTAAGAAATTGATTCATTCCTAACTTATAGTATTAGGCAAAAATACAATTCTGAGCTCGCGATTCTGAAATCAATCGATTCTGAACTCGCCAGCTTTATCACATGGCCGTAATTACTTAAGTTATTAGGAATGCTCGTTTCAGGAATTAAATACGAAGAAAATAATGTGAAAATGAAAGTGAACGAAAAATCATTATAAGAATAGGACAGAATGTAGGACATAAAAATGCGGATAAAAGGTAAATGTAATGCAAGTCAGGCAGCAAAGAAAATTAGGGTAGTTAGAATTCACAGACAAAAATTGCTCCAAAATAATGCAAAAACGATAGAAGTTATCGATAGCGTTAAAACAAGATAATAACAATAATAATGACGATAATAATAATAAAATAGTGACGATTTCGCATATCCATATGGTCATGGTGTAAAAGACAAAAAGATCATGATAGTGATAAAGAATATTACCTGGAAAAAATAACTATAACGAAGATGATTAAGACAGTAATGACGAATATAGCGCAAATAGAAATTTGTTGACGACAAAACTTTAGATTATTGTGAAGAAATAATGATGCTGATGATAATCATAATGAAGAGGAAGAGGACTGATAAAAAAAAAATTGAAGTGAGGAAAACTAAAAAAAGAAGGAAAAGAACGAGAAGTGACAAATTTTGTCTTTACGATTATTTTGTTTTCTAGTTAGTACAATTGGAAACAAGAAAAAATATTTTTAGTTACGTTAACGGCATCAAATTTCAAGTACACTTGTCAGATCTCACGCAAAGAAAAATTAGCATATACCAACTATATCACTTATAGTAAAAAAAAAGTATTTTCAATGATGTGCGATAAATTTAATTCGAACTTTAATTAAAAAGAGAACTATGTCCACAAAAGGTCGACCAAAGACAGCCACAAACAATACAAATAAAAACGTCAAACAGTTAATCAATGAATACAACGCCACATTGGAGTTCCAAGACCAATTTGTCACGAAAATTGAAAAAAATAAATAACAAAAATGGTAATTTCCGTATGTACCAAATTGACCAATTGATCAACATGATTGAATCTGACTTACAATGAGATCCAATCAATACGTTCCGAACGCTCTGACAACTATCAAGCATGCACAGCGTCAAAACTGTCGATTCATATATCGCGAAAAATGCAGAAATGAAGTGTAAATATTATAAAAATGCATACAGAGGGCACTTAAATCGCGACAGCTGCAGTGAGAGAGACAAAACGTATTTACTTCACTAGTTATACAGAACGTGGCAGAAATCAGGTATTTAAATAATTCAAGAAGAAACCGTTGCAAAGCTGAACGGGAGACGACGGTGCATTCAGGGTTACATTTACAAGAACGGCCGCGGTTGACTGCTGACTTCTGTCATGCTATTGCAAACAAGAAAATAAAAAGCACTACACTATTGTGAGCATGTGACATGACAGAATAATCGGAACAATATCCCAACTCTATTAAGCAATATCGCTACGTACAACCATCTTGTCCTGTAGCAATTTCCTCCAAAAGAGTGTCCATTCGTTAGAAATATAAGCAAATAAATCACGAAAAAAGAGGTATATTAAGATATCCGTTAGGGATATGTCAAGGTCGTTAGGTGGGTTTGATAAATGCGATAAAATGTGAAGGAAAGTTTTGTTACAAAAACATAAAATGTTGACCATGTGCGTTTCATCAGAGAGTGTTTATTTGCCAAAACAGTTATTCATACCACTTGTTTATTGTTCTAAATATACTCCCCCGTCACTAACAGGCACAACACAACCGAGACGGTATAAACAGAGTATCTTTTAAAAGTATCAAGACAAATTTAGATTAAGAATGACCAGTACACGTTAGATCAACCCACCTTAATTGTGACAAAATTTCTTTTCAATCTGTTATTACATTAAATGATTATTATGCTTTCTATTCTATAAGGTTTTGTTATTTGTTTATATATATATATATATATATATATATATATATATATATATATATATATATATATATATGATGAATAGTTACTATCTGGAGTACATCCGTTCATTCTGCAGTCAATAAATTCGTAGTTTCGTGGAATGCAGAATGAACGGATGTACTCCAGATAGTAACCATTCATCATATATATATATATATATATATATATATATATATATATATATATATATATATATATATATAAATCAAGAGAAAATACAAATACAAGAGTAATATATTGAATTATACAACTCAACGTTTTTATAATCTTCGGATTATTCCTGATGACGTTTGTACTGTTTGCCAACGAAAAGCTTTGAATTGTATAAACCAATAAATTACTCTTGTATTTGTATTTCTCCTGTTTCTTTCATTGTTACACAAGAATAAGTATTTTGTATGCACGCACGCACACACACACACACACATTAAAACGTCAGATATCCGGACGTAATATGATAATAAGTAAGCATCTATATTCCACAAGGCACCTCCATCGGGCCAGTACTCTGGCGCTAGCAGTCGGCTCTCTGTTCTTTCCCGACTCACCCAGTTCTGTTCTAGTCTCTGTATAGTTCAGTCCACTAGTGCCCAATAGATTAGTGTATTAAGCAATCAGTTGTGTTTGAGTCTCTGTGTCGTTCAGTTTACATATATTTTTCCGGATGTTGGGTAATTATTTAATTTAGTTATTTTACATAGAATTTGCTATCTATAATATACAGTATGACGGAAAAAACTGTCTTTTCTATATCGCCGTAAGTAAATAAGAGTTTTAATCGTGGATAGGAATGCTTAAAGAAGTGTTTCCGAGTGTCTAGGACGTGCTAGATGCCACTTTATGGATTGCTTCAGCATGCAATCAGGCCAATAACGGTAGTTAAATCATGGCAAAAACTATTGTGTCATAAAACAAACAATGAGGGGTTTTAAAACGTATTACAAACGGAAAACCTTGTTAGTAAAACCAATGAACAAATCTTTGATCTTCTACGGAATATTCCTGGTTGTTAATACTAGAAGGGTGTAGGAATGAATGAATGAATGGATGGATGAAAGAATATGAAATTCTTGATTTTACTACTAGTGATGTTGCCAGAGCCTTTGGTGATAAAAGAAAATAAAGCATGACGCAATGCTTTTTTTTCTCTCATTTTATTTTCTTCATTCATGGGGATTTTATGCAATCTATATAATACGTTATATATGACAGTAAGTTTTTTGGTTATATAGATTATTAGAATTATTTGGTTTGTTTGTGTTGTTTTACGGTGGGTTATATCATATATTGTACTGTTTACCAACGAAAACAATTAAAAATTAATAAATAATTCTTGTATTTGAATAACCACAGTGGTTTTTGATTATTATACAAGAATATATATATATATATATATATATATATATATATATCACTTTCACTATATGTACTTAAACAAGAATCTTACTTGGTATTTATGCGAGTTAACTTTCAGATTGGTCGTATCTCCATCATCGGGCATCACTGACCGCGGGTTCTAGTAGACTGCGAGCTGTGTGGAATTCTCGTTGTCACAAGGTGTGGTGTACCGTTATGTTCTATTTTCGGATTCACTGCACTGTGCGAGTCTTTTAAGTTTCTCTTGGGGCTAATTTTTTCTTTTAGGTTGAATAATTTATCGTTTTTTTATTTTATTTGTATTTGATCGTTTGTGATATTATTTTTATGTTTAGAAATTTGTAGTTGTTTCCAGATTGTCATTTTGAAGCTTTTTGTACTTTTTTTATTAGGTGTACGCTTTTTAATGTGGGTAATATGTGTTTGTTTTTGATGGTGTGTGTAGCCAAGTTTGTGTTATAAGTTTCAGGTTTGAAATCTGTCTTTTAATTTCTTTTTTGTTTGGCCTATGTATATTTTTATTACAGTCTGGGCATTCGATTTTGTATATTCCGTTATTAAGTGTGGGGCACATTTTTTCCGGTTGGTTTATTTTATTGATTATGTATCCTGTGTTTTTGTAAGCTATGTTAATATTATTATTTTTTTAGTGTTTTAGTTATTCCTTTTATGTCAAATATACAGGGAATAACTAAAAGGAATTAGATAATTATTTTCCTGAAGATGCTGGTACTATTTTATCGGCGAAAACCTTTGAATAAATATATTCATTAAAAGTATTCTTGGTTTTGAAATATTTTTAATTTATTATATATATATATTTGAAATTTTGTAGAGGGAGATTGGACTTCCTTGGCTGAACGACAATAGTGAAAGAATATAGATTAATATTAAAAGTGAAAGAAGTATACTTGAAGAATGTTGTAACAAAACCTTTACACCTGCAAATAAGAATGAAAAGGATCATGGAACAAACATGAAGAGGATGATGAATGAAACGTTATTAAACGTGGTGACAATGATGCAAAAGAATACTACATTAAAGTAAAGATGATGATAAAGCACACGATGATTAACTGAACAAAATTAAAATGGTAAAAATGAGGTCCAATGATAAAAAGGAGGAAGATGGAAAGCAAAAGATAAAACAAATGTTTGTACACAAGTTTCTTTGTATGTACTTTCCTACCTACTTGGAAACAATTGTTTGAATAAATTTAGTTTCTCCGCCGAATGATATATTAATATCATAGAAAAAAACTTGCAAACTCTGCACAGTTCATAGTCCGATTTATTACCACTCTGTGAAAGCCGAGTCACTAATATAATAGCCATTACAAGTAGACGTTATTTTTATCCTACGCTGTGTTTATGGTAAATGTCCATTAACAACTTTTACGTTTGAGGATAGATTAAAGATAACTTTAACGAATAAATTTCTTTTTTTAACTAGGTAAAAGGTTTTTATCATAAAACTAAAACGTCTGTCACTAAACGTAACGAAGCATTACGCATAGTTGCTTCAGATATCTCGAGTAACAGATTAACCGTAACAGGGGGGGGGGGGGGCTTAAGAACATTCTTGAGGAAGGGAACCGTGTTATCTTTCAGTTAAACGTCCTGCCCTTGCCCCTTGACTTTAAGTGAGACCCTGACAGTTGAAATAAAGAAAAAGAATCCTATCTGTTCCATTGTACTATTGCGAAGAGAGAAAGTAGATAAGACAAAAAAAAAGTGTAAGCATAATATTCGGCCTTAGAGATACAAACAGGTTAATTAGCATTAACCAGGGTTATTTTGTTTTACAGCTTTACAATGTATTACCACTTACGATAAATTTTATTGTTACCAAACTATACCAGGAGTACAAAGTATTATACAAACTCTAATTGTTCTTAAAACATTTATCTATGACCCCATCCGTACAAGAGTCCTTCGCAGGAACTAAACATTCATTTATTTTCAGAACATAAAATTTACAAACAATCAAAACGTCTAAGGATTATTATTCGCCCTTAAAGATACGAAAACATATAGCGAAAGGTTTTAACAGTGAGAACTAATTGTATTTAATTTCTAAACATCGTTCCCCTAGATCGCGTGAGAAACCTTAATCAAGAGAAAAACCTGAAGAGAAAGGAAACTACAGTTATGACCAATGTGACACAAACTTCAACTGGTTTTCGATAACAATAAAACCTCCCCCCCACCCCCAAAGAATTGCATTCTGCAAACAAAGGGCATAGCTACCTTCATTTCCCTGCCTAGCCTATATCAGATAACCTCCCCTTTTATCTACCATTTTTCGATTCGTATGGATGAACTCTTGATTCTACAAATCCCCCCGTACAATATTCAAGGACAAAACGTTCCTCTTACTGGATATTTTGCTTCTCGTCTGAAGCACTAAATCTAAGCGTGTCTACACCATAAACCATTAGAATAATACACACACAACAAAGCAATTACTTTTATCAGGCCTTCATCTGAGCTGATACGACATAGAACTTATATAAACAAAGAAGAAAATATAGATTTATAACATTAAAACAAAAGATTTAAAACAAAATACAACGTTTTACTGAGCGCTATTTCGTTTTACAGGTTATATCATTTACATAAAGGAGCACAAATTGTTAAATAAACTCTAGTGGGGTTTAAAACATGTTTCAACCCTTCGTATTATCCACAAGCTAAAGCATTATATTACTTCTCAATGCATTAACATATTTTAAAAAATAAAAGTAAAATTTACACAAATAAAAAAAAATATTATGTATTGAAAATACATTTCACGAAAAAAGGTAATACGGTATAATATTGCTCACACATGAAAAAACAATTCCTCTACTACTACAAAAAAATTAAAATTTTATTCATGTACAAATGTCTAATATTTTACTTGTCATTTTTAAATATAATGTCTCTCTGTTTTATATATCACTTCTGCACTTTTCCTATAATAGTATTCACTACACATATTTTAACACTGCCCCAATTTAATTAATGTTTTTACTGTCAATAACACAATGGGAAACATACATTTCAGGGTTTTTTAAAATTATGCTTTTATGTTACCACATCATCGAGCAACTTAAAGTCTATCTGGTCTATTTCAAATAATTTGTATCGCACGTTAGAATATATTTTCATAATTAACAGTTCCGAAACTTGATTAAACTACTTTACTTAAAAGGACTATCCAACTAAATTTAATATTAAATTAGTTTCAAATTTAACAAGAACTTCACTTTATGTATTTAGGTTAAAAGCGACAGGCTAGAGTCCCTTTACTTAGCCGACACGGTAAAGCGACCAGCCGTCCCTCCCGCCCGCTAAATACGCCAAGTATTCATTGCACAGTGTTAGTCAACCTGTGGGCTAAAAAATAGCACACCTACTCTTTTGAGTAACCAGAAAAAGAGCTTAATTTAGTAAGTTCTCTAACCAATAGAAAACTAGGCCATTGATGTTTACAACTTTATCTATACTATTATACAAAAATCTACTGGTGTCTGTGTGTTACTCAATCACGTAAAAACTACTAGACCCACTGAGCTGAAATTGTACTTGGACATGCTTAGGAACCCTCGTTAACACATAGGCTTACTTTTATTTAGATATTCCACCAGAGCTCTCCCCTACTGGCCTTGAAAACTCCCTTAGCAATAAATTACCTATACTCCATTATATTCTTAGCTCAACAGCTGTTAGTAAAATGTCTGTTGTTATTCATCTTTCATGGTTAATTATACTTTACAAATGTCATGTTACAAGCAGAAGTTTCCTTTCTCTTGGGTTTTCAAGACAATAATCAGTAAAGTTATAAACTATAGTTTCATATATATTTATTGGGATTTAATTTCAGTAAAATTAAGTTAAACCTAAATACAAATACACATTAAATCAATACAAATATACGCAAGCCCCATATGAAGGGCGGGTAGTCTGCTAGTATTTCATAAAACCCTTCGTAATTAGCCAAATACGAGTACGTATAACTAGTTTGTAATAAGGAACATAGTCAAGCATAACGCATTTTGCCACGCATAACGAACAAAATCATATTACACAAAGAAATCCAATGCCTTACCGAATCAGTGAAATCACCCCATTTTCCTTCAACACTTTTCCTCCAACAGAGATAGAAGCGTATAAATGCACTCATAAATAATGCACTTGTGATGTAAACAAACTCTACAGATGTTTGCTGAGCCGAATGACGTTGCTTTAACCCTTTATGTGTTTTGAAGAAATCAGACAACAGTTCTTTGACGTCACAGAAATGGAATTTAGAAAAGGATCATTCTTATTGAATATGACAAAAGTCTAGCTTAACCTGGATCTGCGATTAGCAGCTTTAGCTTTCATTTTATATTACTGTTTTATATATTTACTTCTATGTTTATCCAGCGCTAGTGATGCAGTCTAGCGGTGTTTTTATAAACTAAATTATATAACTAAAAACACTTGTACCTATATTTTTAAATTACAGTTGCTTGTAGTAGGACTAACTTTTTTGATTATTGAAGACAGCCGTTTCGGGAGTCCCATTGCCAACTCAGACCGTAACTTTGACAATGGGTCACATTTCCCCGAAACGGCCGTCCTCAATAATAATAAAAAGTAAATGCTACTACAGGCAAGTGTAAAATAATAACTTATGAACAAGCGTGCTTAGGTAAAAGCTAGAAGCTCAATTATTAAAGAAGGAATCAAATAATGCTAAATCATATGAATTAAGTTAGTACTCTTTTTGTCAGAAAAAATAATACAAATAATATTATGTTAGAAACAATAAATAGGGTATCATTATTGCAAAAGCTGTTATTCACAATTATGCTGTTATCTTATTTTTTTCATTCTACACTGTCGAAAAATGAGATACATTTTCTTGTTTTATTTTCTAAGAATCAATTAAGTATACTATAACGGCTTATATAAAAATATGAACAAGATTGTAAATATATAATATAAATGCATTTAAGGATAAGAAAATAAAGTTACCTGGCCTGAACCTCGGCAGAGAGTATGTAATCTACAGATTACGGTAGACTCGACACAACCAGCTCTAAGAGGCATCAGTACTACATGAAGTACATTATGTATAGAATAAACCAACGATGTGTTTCGGGGTAGGCATATACGTGCATACAACGATGGAGAAATAGTATTTAGGTAAATCAAATTAAGTAAACACACTTACAAAGGATATTTAGTGCCTATAAATGGATTAGAATTTCTGGAAATTTAGTGCCTGGAAGATGAAATATTGTTAAATTCGGAGATTTCATTCGGCTTTGGATAAATGATTTTGAATGGTTGTAAATAAAGTAAACTGTTTCCAGGAAAAGAATATTTAGTGTATATAGAAAGAAATGATGATAAATTCATAAACGTAATTTTTGTACATACAACGCCAAGAAAGCCATATTTTGGTTAACAAAGCAACCAGTTTGGAAAAAGTTGTATAATGGCTATAAAATGAGCTAGTTATTTTGGTATACAAAATCAAGAGCGTAGTGGTACAATATAATACAATGATAATATTGGAAACAACCCCAATAACACAAAAATAATTTTAAAAAGACATAAGAGAGTCTTATTACAAAATTACAATCTAGCAAACAAGAAGTTACAAACTATAATGGCCTGTTACAAAAAAAAAAAAAATACTCTAGTTCGTAACTTCTTGTTTGGTAGATTGTAAATTTAAGACGCTTTGATGATGGTAACATCGTCATGGAAGTATACATAAGGGTTTAATCTTAAATAACTTGTATTATCTGTTTAACGCATACGAACTACCAATATCAGAAAGGGATTTTTAGTGCTTGTAGAATGAACTGTCAATAAATTCGGAAATGGAATTTTCGTTGCTATAAGATTTATAATTCGAAATAAGAAAGTTTGTACAAACAACGAATGAAAAATGATTCGCTACGTATAGAATATAAATTAACTTAGAAAAAGTTTTACTTCCTATAGAAATAAATTAACAACTTCTGACGGCAAGTTTCAGCGTCAGTAGAGTGAAAAAATAATTTCGGAAAAATATTGCATTCCCATAAAATAAAATACATTATTTTGGAAGAGGATTTGTCATGCGCACAAGTTAAAATATGTTTTTATTACAAACTACTGTAATTGAAGTAACAATTCCTATGCTATTTGAGTTAATTACTTTGGGATGTAATTGTACTACGGCTATCGTTTACAGCACATGCTTCAGGTTAGAGAGACGATACATTTTACACGTTGTTGAACAAGAACCAGAAAAAGGGATCATTGGCTTCCAATCGACCACCAGAAGAGGGCGAGGTGGGTGGTGTCACGGATAGCCATTGCAGCATCATTAAAAACATTTAACTAGCAATAAAAACAAGATGTGACTATTATGTTCAAGATGGTTCTCTAATTTAAATAAGATACTTTTTTCAGTCTCTCAAAACGTGAAAAGTAATACAAAAACCCCACCAACATTATAATAATAAATAATAAAATAAATATGGTTTTATTTTTTATCCCATAAAAATCTTTCTGATATCCTTTGTACCTTATATTCTTTCGAGGCTAAGGAAATCGGAAACCGTTACCTGATTTCACAGTGAAAGGAATTAAAGAACAGTGGAATACAATATCCGGGAAAGCTCGATAAAAGGGGATTAAACCGTTCCAGTTTCCTGTATTTCTGTTCCCTGGTCAAATCTCGCGACCCACTCTTTCCTCGCACAAATCGAATTATACCAAGTTTCCGCATTTTGCACTTTGCTTAGTGCCTTCCGTAAAGACGACGTAATGTTGACAAATGTTTCACTTATCTTTAATGCAATGTTTAAAGACAATCATACAGAAATGCTCTCACACTCGCGTTTGTTTGTTTGGCGTTTCCGTGTTTTTCTTTCAAAAGATAAAGCATACACTTTACATTTCCAGAACTCAAAGTGCCTCATGGTTTAACAAGCCAATGGCGTTACATACGTCCCCTTTGGGCCAGCATGTTTGAACAGAGACAATACCTATTTAAATGTTTCTTGGGGGGAAGAATTGAGAAGGTCAGAGTTTAGAATATAATAAAGGAAGGGATGTAGGGAACAAGAAGTAAAAATGAAATAAATTAATGATGGAGGTGGAAGGGGGAGAGAAAGAACGCAAACAAAAAAAGAATGGGGCTATATTCTAGGTGGCTAAAATATTTCTACAATAGGTCTTTCAGGATAGAAGAACAACGCAGCCCTAAAAGGAATACAAAGATTCAAGTTTTACGTTAACAGTTCCATACCAAAACCACTTCTTCCCACGTCCTAATCGTTAGAGAACTGTAACGGGTTTAGAGACAAGTATGGACACGGTCACAAGTTCGAACTTATATCCTCCCAACAAAATCACTACACAGTTGCAGGCGATGCTATTCATACAAATTTTAACGAAAAATCAAAACTAATGCAAATAAATTAAACGAACTAATACAAAATTAAACTGTTTCTAAACTCGATATTTATTAGATGTATATTCGATATTATATTCGTTCAGGTAATTGTTTCACACTACAGAAAACATAAACTATAAATGCAATTAGCGTATTTGCATGAGTATTACTTATGGATTGTTTGGGTCGGGCAATTCGATAAGGCAAATATTTATTAAACAGTCGCATTTTACGTATTAATAAGATATTACAACTGAGCCTTAAATTAGTCTAAAATAATATTCAACGAATATGCGAACACAATTTGTAAACGTAAAAGTAATCTACTCCGTAAAATCATCGAAAATAATATATATTACATTCATAACTGCAAAACATTTAAAAGTTTTCATTTTATTTCTTGCATTGGATATATTTTTAATAATTTACTATATTTCGAATATTTATTCAATAATAAAATTATAAAAATCTGGGGTCTAGGTCGGATTCGAACTAAGTATCTCCATGTTCGAAGTCTAGCTCTTTGGCACTGAGCCAACTTTCCCATAACTATAAATGTATTTCTCAAAGATGTATATGAATTTGCCTTTTGCGCTAATCTAGTTGTCGAAACCTTCATTATACAACCTTAAGTTGTTGTCTTGGTTACCATGCAGAATCATGAATAATGCTATAGGATTAAAAATAAATGAGAAGAATAAAATAAAGAAACTGGATTACCGGTATCGAACTTTACTTTACGAATGGATAGTGCCAAAAAAAACTACAACACGATACAAGCGACGAAAAAAATAAAGCTTATAAGAAGTAACAAACAAAAATAATTTGTAAAATGAAACTAAAATTTTTCTTTACTGTCTTAGGCAGGAAATTAATTTTTGAAAATAATATTACTTGTTTATTCTGCCCTTAATTTAATTTAATTTAGAATACAGTGGTACAATATTTAGTTTAGAAGTAAATATTTACTTGTTATCTAACAACTACTTGGTTGTCCTTATATTAATAGGATATGAAGTACATATCTATTAGGAATGAGCTTCTGTACATACTGCTCAATAGTATACTCTAAATGTTTTCTAAAACGTTAACAGAAGCCTTAACGTTGATTATATATATTTTAATATATTAAATATATATATATATATATATATATAGGCTACACACGCGCGCGCGTGCGTGCGCGCGTGTGTGTGTGTGTGTGTGTACGTGCATGTAATTATTAGAACAATTTAATCCGAGACTCCCTACTGTACATGATTATACTGAGGACAATAATCTTCTGCCTTATTTAACGATATCATGTATCTAGTCGATCTGTTTAAAATTTTTTATCTGTGTCCTTTTAAATAAGAATCTGTGTACATAAACATCTGTAAGTTTACAGACAGTTCCAATGGATGGATATCTCAAACACACAAAAAAAAATACCGCTAGGAAAGCCAACCATTACTTTACTCCAAATGATTAAAT
>JBAIZL010000004.1:49246162-49256162 GCA_036971475.1 Prosapia bicincta
TAAGCATTAAATAACATAAAAAACGAAATGATTGTAAATTTTTTTTATGGGTATCGTACATTTTAAAACCAAATTCAATAGAATCTTCACTGGAAGTATTTCATAGAGTTTAATTTTCACATTGTATAAGGTACTGATATTTTACCACCCACTTCTACGCAAACCTAACCCACCACCAAGGTATCTGGCAATAATGTTGCTTACAGCTAATAGATGTAAAAAGCAAACTTACTTGAAGTAGCCATGTTTGCTGAGGACGCCGGGCGACGCAGGGAGCGCACCGAACACTACTAACCCTCAACCAACCTTGCGCCCTCCGGACGGATACGCGGAGCAGCGCGATCCAACGTCAGTATGACCCCGCGCCTCGTTACAAACGGTAGTGTATCGCTTGTCTAGGAAATACGCGCTCACTCCGTCTACGCCAGTCAGCAAGTCGTCACAACACTCATAGGTGAATACAAATGCTCAAATTTAAATTTAAATATACTCTAATCAGTTTTAACAAATTTCTCAACAGGTATTTTCAACAATGTATAGACATTGTTTCCACTTGAAAAATTAAAATAAAACGTCAACAATATTTGGAACAATATATTTAAGCAATCTACCTACATTATTACTTTTATGTTTAGGTATAACCTTTTTTTCAAAATAAAGCAAAAACATTTTGTAACGTTATTAATGCAAATTTGAATGTTTAGGAAATTAGACCGTAAATTAAATAATTGTGTTTGTTTTACAGTATATAATTTAAATACGGAATAATTTATTTCTTTTTAATCGAAAAGAAAATTATAATCGAAGTTAGTTTTCGGTATTAAAATTGAATCATATAACAGGATGGTAACGTGGAGAGGCTAAAGTATTTGGTGATAAGTTCTAGTCAGGATTAAAGAAAGTACATATAATAGAGGAAGGTGTTGAACAATGATTTTAGACCGGTACAAGGCAGCTCACTGGACTTACTCTCTAACGGGTGTTAGGCAGCTGTAACAATCACTAGCCTAGTAGCGGAATTATTCACACACAAAAAAAACACAAACATACACATATATTGCTGCGCGAAAAACTATAATTAATTACAAGAAGAGCAAGAAATAATTTTAGGAATAAGCTACTATGAAATATTCACAATTTTTCTCATTGTTTGTAAGGTTTATTTTCTTTGACTTCTAAGGTATAATCGTATCACATATTCCAAAATAGAAAAACGAAGTTTATTAATACCCTTCATTAGGCAGCGAAATCAAAAATCCTAAAACGAAACGCACATTAACATACGTACATACCGGCGTTAAAAAACTTATATAATTCCAACTATAAGAAATAGTTTTAAGAATAAATTACTGGAAAATGTTCACAATTTTTGTTTATTCAAACTGTTTTTTAGCGTTAATTTGCTTTTTAAAGAATAATCATATAACATATTGTAAAATAGGAACACTAAGGGTGTTACTGTCACTTACCCGGTAGCGAAATTAAAAACCTTAAAACAAAATACACAAACACAATAAATTAAAAATATATAAATAATTATAACGATAAGGAATAATTTTTACTGGAAAACTTTCATTATTTTTGTTTCTGTTTTCAAAGGGTTTTGTAGAAGTAGATGGCGACAATGATATTTGTAGATTTCGTTACTCTCCAACGGACTTCTAGCGCGGTGTTGGAAAGGTATTACTACCATTAACCCGGTAGATAAATGAAAAATTCTGAAAAAACACACAAACACTAAACCATAAGAAAAAAAATATATACATAATTAGAAAGATTAAGGAATAAATTATTTATAATAGTAAAAGTGACGATAATTGAGGACTCTCTATGCTCAGAGTTATCCTCTAGGGGGATTTCGAAAAGGTGTTACTACCACTAAACCGGTAATGAAGTGAAAATTCTCAAAAGATAAATACATACACGCACACACAGACTCAAAGTTTTTTGGAATAGTAAAAGTAAGTAAATGTTACTTTGAATCAATATTTTTGGCTTTTACTTAATCTTATCTGTAAATGAAGTTTTCATTAATCTTGTGGTGCGTGCGATATAACTACAGATAGCCAGGATACTAAAGTGTATGCTTAAAATATCAATTTAAAAACATCTGTTGCAAGTGCTCTAGAGTGCAGAGATTACAATATTTTTCTAATAAACAAGAAAATACCGGTTCAACGCCCTGTAAGTAGAAACTATTATCACTTTGCTACTAGTTGTGTTTAATGAACAAACTGTAAGAATCAGAAGTTTGTTGTTGGAAATAATTTCCTTATTTTATTGTATTCCTACATTATTAAAATCACTAAATATGAAAAATATATATGGTCTTAACGTGTAAATTATCTTTTATATATTTATTGAAATATCACGTTGAAAGTTGACTAAATATTTTCATTTTGCAAAAAATGTCTTAACAAATTTTTCTTCACGTCGTAAGGAACTAACGCCCTAAAGGATTAGACTCAGGCGACTGGGTGTCTTGCATCTTTTCATTAACCGATGCTAAAAATACTTATGCAAATTTTAATAAGTTTGCAAACACTGTGAATTAAAGATGGGGGAGAAACTAGGCGTCATAGAAACCTGTATCGTTAGGAGAGCTTATGAATTAACTACTTTTACATGCAACTAAAAATTAGTTCATAGAGCTTAGGGTAGTTTGATATTGCGGTAATTAAATTTCTATTCATAATATGGAAATCAGCTGACAAGATCTGAAGTCCTTTTAGAAGTGGGTAAAGCCGGGCATGGTGAGTGACATTAGCGTAATTATTAAACAGCAAACTGAAAAACGTCATCGAAGTTTACGGCAGATAACTAATTTCTCTGAAACCGAATGGTTTCGGACATGCACAAACTACTTGTTTGATCTGGTAAACCTTAAAACATAAAGTGAAATTTGACCCTAGTCGTAGGTACTCATGACATCACAATAATCAGCCATTAGTACAAAATGAAAAACGTGGGATAAATGAACCACCAAACGTGTGATAGATAGGGGGTTAAGAGAATCGTAAAAGATATGGATGGGTGGAGTTTAAAACAGACGATAGATGGGGGTGTAGAAAGAATCACGAGAGAGATGAAGGGACTGGCAGCAAAATATGCGGTGTATGGAGGGGTCTAGAGAGAAAATCGTAAGAGAGATGGGTGGATGGGCAGCTAAACATGTGAAAGAGGGGGGGTGCAGAGAGAATCGTGAGAGAAATGTAGGGACGGCTACCAAAAAATGAGATGGTTGCGGGATGTAGAGAGAATCGTAAGAGAGATGGATGGGCGGGCACCCAAACATGTGACACAGTGGGAAGGTGTAGAGAGAATCGTGAGAAAAAATGTAGGAACAGGCAGAAAATATGATATGGATTGGGAGGGGGCTAGACAGATTCGTAAGAGAGATGTGTGGGCGGTCAGTAAAACATCTAATAAATGAAGGGTGTATAGAGAATCGTAAGACAGGTGTAGGGTCGGGCAGAAAAATATGAGATGGATGGGTTAGTGTATAGAGAACAGTAAGAGAGATATAGCGACGGGCAGCAAAATATGAGATGGAAGGGTAGGTGTAGAGAGAATCGTAAGAGACATGGATGGCCGGGCAGCAGAACAACTGATAAATTAGGGGTGTAGAGAGAATCGTAAGAGAGATGTAGAGATAAAAAACAAAACATGAGATGGATAAAGGATGTAGTAATATCGTAAGAGACGTGTAGAGACGGATAGTAAATTATGCAATGGATGGGGGGTTGTAGAGGGAAATGTAAGAGACATGTAGGGTCAGGTAGGAAACCATGACCTAGATAGTGGGGTGTAGAGAAAACCGTAAGAGATGCAAGGACAGGTAGGATATCATAGGTTGGATGGAGAGATGTTGAGAGAGTCGTGAGGGAATTGAGGAACATACAGCAAAACATGATCTGCACGGAGAGGTGTAGAGGAAATCGTACGAGAGATATAGGGTTGGACAGCAGAACATAAACTGGATGAAGAGGGTTAACGAAAATTGTAAGAAAGAAAAAAGGGGCTAGCGACGAAATGCGAAGAGATAAGGTGAGAAACTTGTGAGTGAGGGAGGATCGGGAAACTAAGCACGCAAATATATACACGGCAGTGAAATATAAGATGGTGTGACAGACTTTAGGCAAATCCTGAATTTATTCCGAGACGTAGAGCGAAACCAGCAAATGGATGGTGTCAAGAATATACAACGAAAAATGTGTTTTGTGGAGAGAAAGCTGAGGCCGATGGAGGATCGGGAAACTAAGCACGCAAATGGCATACTTCAAGCGAAATCTAAATGTATTCAGAGACTTGAACCAGATGGATAGACTGGTCGTAAAACATCGTAGGACAGATACAAAAGTACTATGGACGGGCTGCAATACATACAAGGAGCCAACAAACCTTATGCAAAATCTGAAAGGATACTTAGACAAAGGCGAAATAAGCGACAGATTAAGTGAGAGATGGGGAAAGGTTAATGGGTAGAGGGAGTATAGCGATAGTAGAGGAGGGTGGAAAATAGTTTATGAAATATTTTTGAAATTACGAAGAGTAACAAGACTAACCCTTTCCCACAGTATCTGATGTTGGGCTTCGAACACTGACACAGATGTTGTTAGGAAAAATTCTTTTTAAAACATTGGCAACTCGTGTTATGGAAGCAGACAGATAGGCGTGTTATAAATAAACCCGCCCCATTTTTAATTTGTCTAAATCTCTTTATACACCATTAACGACGAACGATTTTCATGACAGCCTTCAATTTGTTTTATCTCGAAGTAATATCAACGCTTTAAACATTACCATGACATTTTTTTAATAAACCTGAAATTAGCACAGCTTTTGTTTATCGTCCCTAACATTTAGTCTGAATAAATAGTAAAAAAATCCCATTTACGATTAGAGTGATTTTATGATTCCCACACATCACATTTTTTTATGATTAACATTAAAATTTGAACTACTTATAACAAATTAGAGGTGATAGTTTTGCCTAATTTTAAACAAAAAAATCGCTTAAAAAATTAATTCATTCGTTTTTAGTCAATTTTTGTATATACTCTTTTAATTGTGTATTTAATAAAGAGGAATATTTACTGTGGTAAAATAATGTGAATAACCAAAAAAAAATTTGTTAGAGGTTTACTGAATAAAAATGTGTTTATCACATTCAATGAAATTAGTTCTTAAAAAGTATCAGACGTTTGTATCCAAAGAATGTTTTCATTTCAAAAATTTAATTAAAAATACATAACTTATTATTATAGTTATATTGAATTATTCGTATTGAGATTTATCAAAATTTAAATAAATTAATTTATTTGTTAACTGATCAAAACTATTTAATAGCCTTTTTACTTAACAATGTCAATAAATACTCGTATGTTTGTTTGTGTGTGTCTGTAATAAATCAGCTGTTTTACAACATAATCAGCTGCTGCATGAATCATATGTTATCATTTAAGTCACTTGGAGATGACTCACAGCATGAGATGACCGAAATTACACCGTTGCGAAATTATATGTTTATCTCCATCCAATAAGTTATTTATTAACTCAAAGTTATAATTATATAGTTTAAATACTGTGTAGTTGCAATCACTGGTGACGGTGACGTTATCACTACAACGTTTATGACAAGATGAACGAGACTGTGAGTTGACGTCAGTTATTAGTTATTTATTAACCAGTTCGGTACAAAATTCTTGATAAATTTTACAATTTACTAAAAACAGAAGTTTTGAAAAACATTCGCTTTGGTGTTTTACTATAAATAATATTGCTCCATTGTAGTTCACAATATTGTAGTTAAATATAAATGGGTTACTGGAAGATTTATGGTGTTGTTTCATACGAACATTGATGTTATTGACTGTGCCAATCTATCGCGTTAAAACTAGAAACCAGGCTGTACACATCAGCTTAATGTAAATAGCGTATCGAATATAATAAATACATATCGAATATATTTGAAACAAATGCGTTTAAACTAAGGAAATAATGTAATAATCTCTGTATACCAAATAATAAATTGAATAAAACTAACTTAAATCTATTTAGGTTGAGAAAAAACTTATTTAACTATTCCCCTTTTGTATAAGAAATATTTTCTGTTGACGGGAGCAATAAATATATTCGTTTCCTAAATATCTTGATTATTATCTGCTTCAATTAAGAACACAACCACGGACTCGTTTGAAGTTATTTTTTATTATTCCAAACAGATTATAAGCGTTCCTTGTTAGAAGCCATCCAAAGTGGGGAACAAGGGGGGAAATGGCCAGGGCTCCGGAGGGCCTGACCGGGTTGGTGTTTTTTTCTGCGGAAAATAATCACTCGTGTGGCGAGATCCATAAAATAGACAAAAACATAAATGAAATGAATATAAATAAATGAATTAAGTATAAAAGTACAATGAGAAATTGTTCAAGCTTTCAAGGTCTAACGGGGTAGGTTATGCCTCCCTAGGACCAAGTCCTTAGTCTGGGGGTCCAGCCCTTAGGTAAGGCCAACTGAAAGTGGATAAAGGTCCGATTGCACTACCTGGACACAACTAATCAGATAGGGTATTGAGGTACTGAAACCTTACGTTTGGAAGGTTCTACTGGTCCCGAGTACTTTTGGAAGAGCAGCCGAACAGCTATCACTGGTGGAGTTTGTCTCATCTTAGCGGCGGCCCGGTGACCAGTCAAGGCCTTGTAGTAAAATCGAAACTCTTACATGCTTGTACCACGGGTTGTGGCACCAGGCTCCCCTTCTCGAGCCTGACGCTAGTCATCCGTACGGCAGTCACGAGTTTAAGGCTGGTTTCGCGGGGCCAGAGGTCTCGTTAACTGGACTGTAGATTCCTAAACGTTATGGCTAAAACTGCGTTTTTTGGCATTGGAGATAGGGGCCAATCGGCTAGGTGCTCCCTTGCTACATTCTTCCTTTTCAACCTCTCTTATTTTCTTCAACTTTTTCACAAAGCGCAACCACACTGTACAAGCTTTTAATGGCAAAGTAATACTCATTAAAATATGTTGTGTTTACACAATATGCAATGTCTTAGTTGCTCTAAACGAACGCCTAATTATTTCAACAAAAATAAACATACACAGATTAGAATTAGTAGGGCTAGTTCGTTTTAGCACAGAAACAGTATTTTATTTACAATGTCATGCAAAACAGTGTTTTTTAGACCTATGTTGGAAGTGAGGAAGGGACTCGTACTCATGTTTGCCCAGGGACCCGAAATTTCTCTAGCTGGTTCTGCCTTCGCAAGTCACTAGCAAGATCCGTAGCGCCTTGAGAGCAATTTTGGGAATTGCACACTAAAAATATCTTCGTACTTTTCCAATCACCATCTATGGGTTTAGTCATAATACCTGAAGATTCAGTTGCTAAACACATAAAAAGATATTTATCAATCACCTTTTTCAATCACCATCTATGTGTTTAATCATAATACCTGAAGATTCAGTTGCTAAACACATAAAAAGGTATCTTCGTACTTTTCCAATCACCACTTATGTGTGTAGTCATAAAACCTGAAGATTCAGTTGCTAAACACATAAAAAGATATCTTCGTACTTTTTGAATTACCATCTATGTGTTTAGTCATAATACCTGAAGATTCAGTTGCTAAACACATAAGATACCTGAAGATTCAGTTGCTAACTTTTCCGACCACCATCTACGCGTCTAGTCATAATGCCTGAAGTGTCAGTTGCTAAACACATAAAAAGATATCTTCGTACTTTTCCAATCAATATCTACGCGTCTAGTCATAACACCTGAAGTTTCAGTTGCTAAACCCATAAAAAGATATCTTAGTACTTTTCGAATCACCCTCTATGTGTTTAGTCATAACACCTGAAGATTCAGTTGCTACACCCATAAGATATCTTCGTACTTTTTCAATCACCATATATGTGTTTAATCATAATACCTGAAGATTCAGTTGCTAAACACATAAAAAGGTATCTTCGTACTTTTCCAATCACCACTTATGTGTGTAGTCATAAAACCTGAAGATTCAGTTGCTAAACACATAAAAAGATATCTTCGTACTTTTTGAATTACCATCTATGTGTTTAGTCATAATACCTGAAGATTCAGTTGCTAAACACATAAGATACCTGAAGATTCAGTTGCTAACTTTTCCGACCACCATCTACGCGTCTAGTCATAATGCCTGAAGTGTCAGTTGCTAAACACATAAAAAGATATCTTCGTACTTTTCCAATCAATATCTACGCGTCTAGTCATAACACCTGAAGTTTCAGTTGCTAAACCCATAAAAAGATATCTTAGTACTTTTCGAATCACCCTCTATGTGTTTAGTCATAACACCTGAAGATTCAGTTGCTACACCCATAAGATATCTTCGTACTTTTTCAATCACCATATATGTGTTTAATCATAATACCTGAAGATTCAGTTGCTAAACACATAAAAAGATATCTTCGTACTTTTAAAATCAATATCTACGCGTCTAGTCATAACACCTGAAGTTTCAGTTGCTAAACCCATAAAAAGATATCTTCTTACTTTTCGAATCACCCTCTATGTGTTTAGTCATAACACCTGAAGACGCAGTTGCTACACCCATAAGATATCTTCGTACTTTTTCAATCACCATATATGTGTTTAATCATAACACCTGAAGATTCAGTTGCTAAACACATGAAAAGATATATTCGTACTTTTCGGATCACCATCTACGCGTCTAGTCATAATGCATGAAGTGTCAGTTGCTAAACACATTAAAAGATATCTTCGTACTTTTTGAATGACCATCTATGTGTTTAGTCATAATACCTGAAGATTCAGTTGCTAAACACATGAAAAGATATATTCGTACTTTTCGGATCACCATCTACGCGTCTAGTCATAATGCATGAAGTGTCAGTTGCTAAACACATTAAAAGATATCTTCGTACTTTTTGAATGACCATCTATGTGTTTAGTCATAATACCTGAAGATTCAGTTGCTAAACACATGAAAAGATATATTCGTACTTTTCGGATCACCATCTACGCGTCTAGTCATAATGCATGAAATGTCAGTTGCTAAACACATTAAAAGATATCTTCGTACTTTTCCAATCAACATCTATGCGTCTAGTCATAACACCTGAAGTTTTAGTTGCTAAACCCATAAAAAGATATCTCCATTTTATGAAATTTCTAGTACTTGATTAGCTTCATTTTCTTTGTAATTAATTTAAATCGTAGTTTCGTATGGTGTCTTGGTTTTGCGTTGAGTGTGGGTTTGAGGTTAATTGAAAATTGTATTTAAATTAGTAAACACATATAAGCGTAAGTACGTTTCCACAAATAGACGAAAGTCGTAACAGAAATAAAAGTACTTTTTTCCAAATGACACAACTTTTGTTTTTGATTTATCTAATTTTAGAATTCATCCACGCAAATGAAATAATTACATTCATTAGTCGAATGTCAAGCCTGTTATCATACGCGTACACACAGGAAACTTTGGCCGCGTTGATTAAATTTCATTATTCTGAGGGGAAGTGTATAAATGAAATTAAAATCAAACACAAAATGGAGATTATAACTTATTCAATCAAAAGTGTCTGTCTAAGTCTCAATCCTCTTATATACAACAAAATACTTAAATATTTCGTTATTTACAGTTTTACAGTAAATCAGCTTACAACATGTCAATACAATTTAAATTCCAATTGTTATATTCCAATATACTATAAATATTGTTATATAGTATAAATTGCAATAATATTTTTTTAAATCAAACTTGTAAGTAAATACACCGAGGAAAACAAACGTGGGATATAAAAGGTTGACTGGTTTTCCGACTGCTTAATACAGATTTAAGGATAGTAGACAGACACGTCGGTTTCTAACAGGTAGAACGTGAATCTAATCCAAGAGTATTTATTGGTTGTTTTGGGGCAAGTAGCCAATAAGATTGTTTTGTCTTACGCGGTACATGAAAGGATTGTGTTTATAGGCACGGGAATGAACCCTCCTGCTA